>JAJOOS010010857.1:0-20292 GCA_029582725.1 Solanum chiquidenum | reverse complement strand
TAAACTACAATAAGAGCAGGATATTATCCGGAAATCCATCATAGGCGACTCTTCACGTCTTGAACTTTTAGATTAAGATCCTGCTAGGAGGGATAATGGAACACATAGATGTAATGACAAAATAATTGTAACATCAAATATTCAGAGCAACAAATTACTTTCAGATCTATAAGCAAGACACACAAGAAATTCAATATAGGATAACCATAGACATATGATCATACAAGAGAGAGAGGGAAGAAAGAAAGCTAACCCGGGTGCTTCCTTTTATTCATTCAAACACACAATAATATCCAAAATAATAATGCATGATAAAATTAAATTAATGGAAGAACTACTAACCAGTTAAAGCAGAAATATTTAACAGCAATGAAGACCCACACTTGGTCCAATAGCCGACACGAACACAGCAAAACAGCAAATACAGAGAGGAACTATGAAGCTTTTAATCGGAAAACTTAATTCTTTTTTTAAGAGTAGAGAGCAATGTATTTTAAAATATCCAAGTATGGACCAAGTTTTGTATGTCTCAGTATGTAGACCCGTCAATAGTGAGGGGAGGAGCCTAATTTATATAGTAGGAGAGGGGCATACCTCTAAGGGAAAGAAAATAATTAAGTAGACAATTATAATAAGTTTTCCTTATTTCAAAGTTGAGCCAAAATTAGATTTATTTTAAATTTTTTTACCAAATATGAGAACATGCCAGAGATCCGCTTACCATATTTAAAAAGTTAATAGCAAGCTATAAAGAAGTATTATACATAATCAGACACAATGAAATAATTATTTTAATGAAAAGGAAATCAATTAAGGGCAACCAATTAAATTCATCAAATGAGCAAAATCAGTTAGTAATATTCTTGAACCAAATTGTACAACTATCAAGCAATTTCTACCTAAATTGAATATAGTCTTACCAAAATGAAAAACACGTAAGGATCTGTCAATTTATTTAAGGGCAAAAGGTTAATTAGCTATAATCAAGAGAAGGAAAGAAGTATTCATGCAATACAATTGCTTAGATAGATACAAGTAACAAGTAAAAGAATCAATTATGCAACCATTACTCCATAAATACTTGCTCAAAGTAAATTCAATAAAGTCAAGTCTACCATTCTCAACAAAAATCAATTATTAATAAACCTTACCATATTATTGCATAAAAGTTAAACAAATATTACACCATCAATTAGGGGCATCAAATCAATATTACCAAGGAAATTGAATCAAGTTAACCAAAGATCAGTAGCAAGAAACTCTTTGGTGAAGGTTAAATAAAAATTTTGGGCAAGTGACAAATCTCATATCATATTAGCAGGAGTCAAAACTCCATCAGTAATAAAACTCCAAGCATATTGACACCCAATCATAATTACAAATATGAGTAAATTTTAGAAGGGCAATGAAGTTATAACAAGACATTCAAATCGATTCCAACCAAGATCATGAGCTAAAATATGAACAAATGGAGAAGACTAGCATACTTTAAGCAAGATGCATATCGATTTTCACATAAACATATATGAGACTTCAATAAAATCAAGACCAAACTGCCAGTGAAAAGAAAAAATAAAAAAAATACTTAAAGAGGGATAATAATTTAAAATGAATGTACCCGGACGGATCTGTTGAGATCCGTCATCTTCTGATCAAAACACGGCCTTCACCGGAATTCCCTGGCCGGAGCTGCTGCTGTTGGAACTCGACTGTGGCTGGCTGTTTCGTTATTTTCGTCGGAGAAACAGCGGGGCTGTTTGCTGCTGCCCGGTGGCTTCATCGGTCGAAGCTGCTGCTGCTCGCCGTGGTCTCGCCTGGTGGCTGGTTGGAACTGTTGTTGTTGTCGTCCGTCGCTGCTGGACGGAGCTGCTGCCTGCACTGGTTCGCCTGGCTGCTGGTTGGAGTCGGCTGGAGCTGCTGGTTGCGTTGGTGGCTGCCGGAGTGCGCCTCGCTGGGCGCTGCTCGGAGCGGCTGGGGTTGATGTCCGGCTGCTTCCCTTTACCCGGCTGGTTACTGCTGCTTGCGTTGGAAAAAGAAGAGACGAGATGAAGAGCGGCAGCAAGCTGCTGCTGCTGCTGGTCGAGAGAGGAGGGAAAGGAGAAGAGGCGAGGGAGAGAGAGAGGGACGGCTAATCTGTTGAGAGAGGGAGAGGAGAGGAGATTTCGCCGGAGAGGGCGACGGTGGATGAGAGGGAGGCGCTGATTTTTTTGGAGAAGAGAGGAATGGAAGAATGAAGTTAGGGTTTGGAGTCTTTAGTTTTAAAATAGGAAATAAGAGGATTTGATCTCAACCGTAGGATTAGAATTAGATTAGTGGCTAGGATTTGATCTAGTATTTAATTTAGAGATGGACGGACGAGATTAAAATGAGTGGGTCTGATTTTGGAATAAGAATAGGCTAAAATTAAAATCAACAAAGGCTATAATTGAAATAAAATTGGAATTGAGGTGGCTAGAATTGAAAGAAATTAGAATAGAATAGGCTAAGATTTAAATGATTTTGAGAGAAATTAAAGAAATGCTATCCAATTAAAATACTACAAATATTAAAATATTTTTATGTAATTAAATCACTTAAATTTTAAAACATTTAAATAAAATAATTATTTCGAGTTTTATTAATAATTTTAAAACTATTTTAGTAATATTTACAATAATTTTTATAAAGTATGCATGCTAAAATATATAATTTTTAGACAAAATCGACAAAAAATTTAAACTCGAAATATGTTTTAAAATGCGTATTTCATCGGATAGTTTTTTTCCAAAAAGGATTAAAAGTCGGTCAAAATTGGGTGTCAACATGTGGTTATGTTTAGTTGATGGTAGAACCCGACTTAGTCATGATGAGTTTTGAGGTATGTTGATAGATTGGTAGAATAGGATGTTTAAAATAATGCATAGATGGGTTAAGTAAATAGACTCCTCTAAGAAGGATAGAAGTGTAATTCACCATGGTTTAGAATCATCTTGTGTGATGGATGTGAAAGCTTAGTGATGACTTGCTCCGACCTTAGAATTGAAAGAAATGATGCTTAAAAGAGTTTGTATAGGCTTGCTCCCAAGGGGGAGATAATGTGCTTAGATAGCAAGGTCGTTGAGTGTCCTTGATGTTCATGAGTTAGGTTGCTTGAAATTTTCACCTTGAGAGGTGTAGTGAGTATGAGAAGTTTAGACCCGGTTTGGTAGGCTCATATGAGATCTTGAGTTAATAAGGTTTCTTGTGAGCTAGAGTTGCTTAATGAGAACCTCTCTAATTTAAAAGTACCGGTAGAGATCTTAGACCGGCAAGTTAAGAAATAAAAGAACAAGAAATTGTTCCGTGAAGAGGTATGGAGTGTAGTTTAGGTGAGGGTGCTACTTGGGAGGCCAAGGGCCAATGATATGTCCCGATGTCCTCATCATTTTCCTTCTACTCCTACTCTAACTTGAGATGATAGATTCCTCTTGATTTGCTTTTATATGAGGTCATGTGTGAATTGTATGTTTCCATGATCTTCTTATGTGATGCATATTCATGAAAAAGCTTAAGTCGTGTTAGAAGTGACTTATATGCATTGTTTTCCTCATGTTGTAGTGCATTGAGTGGAGTTGCATATAGACTTCATGAGATGAATAAGTGAGCATGCCTTAATTTTGGGAGTTGAAAGATTCCTCCTTGAATAAATGCTTTTTGAGAGTAAATTGCATTTAGACTCCATGAATGTGTGTTGAGCATGTTTAGTTGGGATATGGTAGTTCCTCCTTGAAAATGAGTAGATATAGAATTGCATGCATTTTGGGTTGGTAGAGGTAGTTCCTACTCTTGCATTGGATGTGTTTAGCTTGGAATTGAAGTTTTCTTGCTTGGTTGTGTGCATTTAGATATGTTTCATGCATGATGGGATGATAGTCTAGAGTTGTGACTTTAATAAGTATTTATAATAGTCATTCGAGGACGAATGATCCCAAGGGGGAGATATTGTTACGACTCGGAAACTAGTAAGTTGAACTAGAGAGTTCTAGAGCTTTTCAAAAGAGTTTTGGAGTGTAGTAGGAGGATTAAAACTCATAAAAATGATTCATGTAATTAGAACGAGGGTTTTAGGGTTAGGGCGTCAAGGTACGACCCCCCAAGGACCACCCAAGGGGTCCTTGAGGAGGACCTCAAAACAGCCCCTAAAAGCTGTCAATTGGCAGCACCTACGGATGCCATCTCCTGGCCGTAGATGGACCCACGCCCCATATGTTGGGGTCGTGGGTCAAGGCCTGAGATGGCCTACAAGTTTTAAGCTGCAGACCTCACCTATGGAGTTGCAGCACGCTCAGTAGGTCCACTCACGGTCCGTGGGGGGAGGAGGTGTAGGTCCAAGCAGTATTTCAATTTTAGTTTTTAGTTAGGGGTTTGAGGGTTAAGTCTTTAATTAGTTAGGGGTTAAGGGAGGTCGGTTATTTAGTTATTTAGTCACCTATATAAGCCTAATAAGACCCCTAAACTAAGTCATTAACTCATTCATCAGAGACCCCAAATTCCCTCCAAGATATTCTCTCTCTAGAAGTGCAGAAGAAGAAGAGGAGAGTACGGCAGATTTTCATCCATTGATGCAAGCTTGATTAGGGATTTGAATTGAGGTATGTTAGCTTAATCATCTATGGGTTCTTCCACCCATATATCCCCCTAGGTTTTCCCCCAATTGTGAAGTCAAAAATCCAATTCTAGCTAGGGTTTCCTTCTACATTGTGGGTAGGGTTTAGGTATGATTCCAATATAGTGGATAATACCTAATTATGATTGTATTAGCTTTGAATTATGATATTATGATGAATTCATGTGATTTCTATGGTGAACCCTAGTCTATTTGATGAATTTGATAATTTATGGGTTTATGCCATTAGAGGTGAAATTGAAGGTTCATGGGTGATCTTCCTAAATCAATGTCATGTGTAGTAATTGTTCAAGGTTAGGAACATATAATTATGAATTGAACTAGAATTTATTGAATATGAAGGAACATGACTTTTAAAGATGAAATTGAACCTTTATGATTAATTATGACTAGAATCACCTAGTAATGAAGAATGTGATTAGAATACCTTGAAATCTAGGTATAATGGAGCTAATAAGAAATAAAGCTTTGAGTATAAAGCTTGTAGTTATTAATGTTGATCACTAGGGTTTTGAGAGTAAAGCCAATATGATTAACTAAAGATGTTAAGGCTTTGAGACTAAAGACTAAATTAGAATAGAAGCTTAAATGGATAGAGTTATGGTGGATGCCTACCTAATCTACCTAATAAATGCTTGAATATGTGAAGTGATATATTCACTTGAGTCATGAGGATACCAATGTCTAATGTACAATTCTAGATATGGTATTATGCATGAATATAGCATGACATGAAAGGTCCTCTCACATAGAATGATTCTAGGTTGAAAGGTTTTCTCACCTAAAATGAATCTAAGTCCTAGGACTATAAAAGGTGATGAGGCTTGTGGTGATTCCCCTAAATGACCTTTATATGATAGGAATGTGTGGTGAGTTTCCTTACTATAGAGAGTTTGAGGTGATTACCTTTCATATGTGTGTGACTCCCAAGGCAAGCGGTGAATACCCATTAGCCTTTAGATTGATCATGGAGGCGAATACCTACATTACACATTAAAATTGATATGGAGGCGAATACCTATATCACCTAACAATGGATATGGAGGCAAATACCTATGATTCATTGACTTGTGGAGACTCCCCTTGTCTTTATAATTCTTTAGTAAGTGTAACTAGAGATGATTACCCTTGTTTGTATGATTCCATGATATATATGGCTTGAGTTGATTCCCCTTGTCCTTCATTATGAACTAAACATGCATGCCGAGAGGTGATACCCCTTGCACTTGTGAACATGAGCATGACTAGTTTGGATTGTAGTTCTAGATATCTCTACAATACATGCATGACTAAGAGGTGATTACCCTTGTTTTTATGATGTTAAGAGATGATAAACATGAATGATGAACCTTAAGTGGCTAGCTTAGCATGGGTAGGATTATGGGGTCTTGTTCATGCATGACACAATCTTGCCTTAAGGTAACTCATGAGGTGTTTCTATTATATGATGTATGCTTAGATAGGATTGTGCTATAGTTGCCTTCCTTGACATGATATGATTGACTAAAGGTGATAGTTCCCTTGTCTATATGAAGTAAGCTAATAATGAGACCAAAGTAGGGTAAATATGACTATGATGACTTCAAGGTTATGCTTAGTGTGAATGGTAGTATGGGATGCCTTTCATGCATTTCACAAGTGTGCTTTGAGGTTACTTAGGAGTATGGTGCCCTTATGGTAAGAAAATCTTAAGGACTTGACAATGTATGTAGACTATGATTAAGATGACAAAAAAGGGATACTTGGCTTGGGTGGTATTATGGGATACTATTCATGCTTTGCACATGTATGCTTTTGAGGTTACTTGAGAATGGTTTTATTATGGTATAGATGACTAAAAGTCAATTATGCTTAAATGATGCTTTTGTTGGAGACTTTGCTTATTATGATTATGATATTGTCTCTTATGCTTATGATTTATGTTTCATGAAGTATTTCATATGATTTTGAATTATGTCTTATATTGACTAACCCTTGTTTTATGCTTTTATGGTTGTGCTAGCTATTGTTTTATGCTTTTATGGTTGTGCTAGCTAACATATTTAGTACACTTTGTACTAACGCATACTTTGCCTACATTCTAATCAAATGTAGGGTTCGGAGACTTGAGTTCTATCTTGAAGCTAGGTTTCCTAAGGAGCTAAGGAGTTGAAGATCTTGGTGAATCCTCATAACTTCGAGGACAAAATCCACCATTTCCTTTATGTCTTTATTTCATGTTTTGAGACTATTGTATGGGTTGTGTCCCAAGAGTTTATTCTAAAGTTGTATTAGATGGTTTGATACAAAGTATAGAAAGAGTTCCTCTCACTTTTATGAAAATGACTTCGATTGTAAAAAGTTTTAAATTTCCCATATTTTTCTATTATCTTATATTCATGATAGGCTAAGGACTTGTATGAGACCCCTTGGGGGTCAAGTACGTCGTGTTACTTCTAGGGTATACCCCTGGGTCATGACACATACTTAGTATATTCAAAGAGTTTTGAGATTTATTACACTGTTGATTTAGCATTTTTCAGTTTGATGCCTTTGTATGCATGATTTAGTCTATCTCTAGTAGTTAGCTTGGATGAGGGTTCGCTTGGGGCCAACAATGGTTCTCAAGTGCCGATCACGTATATGGTGTAGGCTCCGGTTGTGGCAAACCTGGTATCAGAGCACAGAGTTCAGGTGTCCTAGGGTGTCTATGAAGTCGTGTCTGTGGGATCTTATTTATTGTTGTGAGGGCCATACTTCTATAAATGAGGAACTACATACCTTTAAGAAAAGTTTCCCTTCTTTCAGACTCGAAATCGTGCTATAGAACTATGTCATAAGGAACTTATTCTAACTCATGTGTTTCTCAAATCCATTCGACTACCTCTCATACTCAAGGTAGTTGAAAAGCAAATCCCGGATGCTTATCGATGAGTAGTCTCAGTAAAAGTCTTGATAAAGTCATGAGACTGTAGAGGGGTTTGAGAGAAACTCGTGAGTGAGCTTAAGTGTCTAGATTTGAAAGAATGAACTCTTATTCATATGAATTATGCGTTCAAGCTAAAATGTACTCCCATACCCTCTTCTCTAAGTCTTGTTTCAAGTGATACCCTTCAAGAGGGGAGTATGTTTTAGAGCTTGGGTAGTATTTTCACTCAAAAAGCTAGTATGAGTTGCGATATATGTTATAAGCATTAGTAGTAAAAGTGCCCAGAGTTAGAAGAATGCATACAAAGGTATAGTAATCAAATATAGGAAGATAGAGATGAGGCAAATCATGTTGTTGCAATCATGTACCCAGTAAGTCATTAATGAGGAGTTTTCCTTTATGTGTAGACTAAGGAATAATAATTTTGTATGAAGTTCATGATAGAGGGTAGAGGAATAGTTACTAGTTAGGATAAGTTAGAGTATACTTTGACTAGAAAGGAGTTTATGATGATGTGTCAATGTGTTAGTAACGACCAAGTGTAGGTGTTGAATAGAAGAGTAGGAGTATTCAAGAGGTGAGAGATCTATGATAAGCTTATATTTTTTAAGAGAGAGGCTATGGTATTCAAAGGGTTATAGAACTAATTAGGCAATGATGTGCAGTGAATGGGTAACTAGTACTTAAGTTGTGAAATGGAATGTAACGGTAAATTGTAAGTATGAAGATTGAGAGGTAAAAATCATGAGGTCTTAGTGGGCGAGTGTTTCTTAATTCTATCTAGTATTTTTAAGTTAGTATAGTATGTGAGAAATCTTATTGATAATTGTGTTTAGAACTAGACACTAAGCTTGAATTTTATATGAGTGTTGTGACCAAAAGGATGGCAACATGAGGGTGATGATGTTTGTTCGAGATCTAATCTAGTAGGTTTGACATAAATTAGATGAGAAATTAAGGTGTTACTTTTGAAAAGTATGAGTGTCATAAGTGTGGTATTATGACTCTTACATAAGAGCAAGGTAGTGTGGCTAAGTCAATAGATTAACAAGAGAATTAGGAGGTGTACCCGATATCATATGTAGCTAGACGAGGTTCAAATTAAGTTAATATAATATATATATATATTAACGTTACCTAGATATGACATTTATTTTTATTTTAGTTGTTATTTTTTAATAATTTTATTCTTCTTAAACATGATTTTATTAATTAACACGAGATATAAATGCAAAAACACGTAGCAAAAATGTCTTTCAAACTATATTAACTAAACACAACTTCTTACTTTTTGAAAAATACTTAAAATAATCAAACTTTAAAAGTTCAAAATAAAAGGTTTTGAAATTCTTCTATTAAATTAATCAGGTAAGTGAATCTAAAAATTAGAACTTAAAAACTTAATTTAATTTGTAAGTGACCACTGCGAATTAATTCCTCTAAAATACTTATAATTTAAAGGAAAAAAAGGTTTGATATATCTCTTAGAGCTGATATATTCTTTGATGTGAATACCTGTATTGTTATATAAATGACTCACATATATATTTTTCCTCTAACGGAAGTGAAAAAAAATAATTTGAATTTATCTTTTAATTAATATAATCTATATGGATATATTTAATCCTCTTCAAACGTATTTTTTTTTTACTTTTTTTTGTTTCAATGAATAATTTAAATTTATTTTTTTGATGATCAAATTTATTTATGTTTCACTAATTTTCTTGTAAAATTTATTATAGATGACCCAATTTTTTTCAAATACAAAAACTAAATTACAATATAGCCGAAAAATAGTTTTAAATTATAATATAGCCACAAAAAATAGTTTTAATTTTGTTCTTTACACCAAAGATGAAAGAAAAAATAAAATAAGAAGCTCAAATAATGATAATTAAAGAAGTCCAAAAATAATTTATGTATGAAAAAAATTAAAATATACCTTGAACTTTGCTAAAAGGATCATATATACCCCAACATTTTTTATTTTTTAAAAAAAAAAAAAAAGTCAAAATATAAATCTAAAACCATTTTTTTCACTTTCCTTAAATGAAGGGTATATGTGAGCTCATTTTGTAACGGTAGGGATAAGGATGTTCATATTTCGGTTTGGATCAATTATTAGTTAAAATCAAAATCAAATCAATTTAGTCGATTTTTAAAATTCTAAAATCAAATCAAACCAAACAAAAAAAAAATTGTCGGTTTGGTTATTGTCAATTTGGTTCGGTTCTATTTTTTTTATTTTTCGGTTTGAAAGTAATAATTTTTTTGAAGACATATGTGTCTCGATATATATAGACACCTAGTACATTAACAATCCATATGAAAGCTAATGTGGATTCAATTAAGCAATACTAGAGTTATTATTACACGAACAAAGTAATTCAATTAAGAGAAAATGTAACTATCATATGTTAGGTAGGGTGGATAAAGACTAAAGTAATGAATTTTGATGGACTTACGATTGTAACCGTTAAATTTTGTAATTGGATTTGAAAAAATAATAAAATTAAAAACTCAAATTAATTAAAAAATTATATATATATATTAACACCTAAACTAGGAACATTTTATTCTGTTCAATAAAGATATCAACACCTAAAACCTTAACATATGACATCGTAAAAAAAATTATTCTACACGTGAAACTATTTTGGGCTTTTTCACAATTTGTTGGCATCCCAAACCTTGCCCCACCTGCACTTTCTCTTTCATCCCCTAGATTTCATTGCAGATCCTCTCTCATCTTCATCTCCAAATCCAATTGTGCTCTAAAAGGGTGGAGTGACAAGTGTAACGTTTTTATTTAGTATTATTAGATTAGTAGTACAAAATAAATGCATAAATTTGAGGTACATAGAGTAATCTTAATGGATTTTTAAATTTTTAATTTATGATATAAAAATATATTAATAATTTCAAATTTTGAAACTTCGAACATCATTTTATGAGTAGAAATAATTAAATAGTATTAGAATTGTTACGAGATGAAAAATTAAGTCTAACATTTTAATAACTTCTCAAACAATAATAGAATTAGAATTTTAATTTCTATTTTTTTCCTCTATATTCTATATTTGAAGGGATGACTTGTGCATCTCCAGATTTGGAGATACGTTGTTCATCTTCTTTGTTTCACCTTTTTAATATACTAGTATACGTGTCCGCGCAATGTGCAATTATTTTACTAAAAAATTACACATTTAAAGAAGATAACAACAAAAAATTAATATAATTTATGCAAGTGCTCTCGGTACAAACAATATTATATGTCCTACAATCTTTATTGTAAAAATTATTAATAACAAATTTTT
Organism: Solanum chiquidenum; assembly: GCA_029582725.1. Classification (NCBI taxonomy): domain Eukaryota; kingdom Viridiplantae; phylum Streptophyta; class Magnoliopsida; order Solanales; family Solanaceae; genus Solanum; species Solanum chiquidenum. The sequence goes on along the minus strand of JAJOOS010010857.1, from coordinate 9,422 downwards.
GTATTAAACCATTATGGTACTTTAGTTTTAAGCGAATTCATTGTACAATTTTCATTATCCCTAATACTCTTTTTGTAAATATTGTTTGTCTATGGTTTAATAGTTTTCCTCCTATAGAATTTTACATGTAATAGAAATAAAGTTATATTAATTTGAATTCAAAATATGGAAAGAGATATTTCTTTTTTCAATATTTTTGCTTATTAGAAATTTATCGGAAGTGTTTTTTATATAATATGTGATAAGATGCTAAAATTTAATTCCACTTTATTTTCAATTTAGAAGTTGAGATTATATTCAAATAATTGTATTTCCTATATGAAAATTTAATTTTTATTTATTTATTTTTTATTGTGTTGCTAGAAATTATTTCATTATATAATTTTGTTTATTCCTAACTTTATCTATTAAGAATTAAGTTACATGATATTATATATTATATATTGCATGACTTCTTTATACACTATAATTCTCTTTTTCTAATTCTTTTTCTTCAATGGTATTTTTACTAACTTTTTCATTTCTTATTTCATTTATAGTTTAAATAATGTCAGTACTAAACTCTGATTATAAAATATTTCCCTTACATATAAAAATTTGAGTTTTACCTTGAAAATTGAAATATTCACATGATAATTTTGAATTTTATTTTTATTTCAAATATGTTTCTCGAGAGTTTTTTTATTGATTAAACATTTTTATTTTTATTGTTATATAGTACGATTTCAATTACATGAGCTTATTCATATAGTATGATTTTATGATATTTCAAAATACTTTCTCATTTCAAATTTAAATGTTTCTACTTTTACATTGAAATATGTATTTATATGCTTTTCATTTTCTTATTCATATCTATTGTTATTGTGCGTGCTAACCATTTGTAATGTGTATTTTTTTTTTTTAAAAATCATTGTCCTTCTCTATTAATAATCTTATAATATTATGCAGATAAATATATAACTTCTTACTTTCAAACTTATACGAAATTCTTATTATACTTTTATTTTATTAATTAAAATTCTTTCATTATTTAAATTTAACAAATGTAATTTCAATTACTAAATGAAATATAATCTCATCCAAATTAGAGAGTGAATGTAGTATATTACATTTATAACTAAAATTTAATAACTTTTTAGCATAACTTGTATTATCAACAAAGGATGGAGAATAAGAAAAGTGCAATTTTTTTTAAAAATAAAAAAAGTAAAAATTTATATCAATAATTACCTAAGGTATGACGGCATCTTCATTTGCAAATCATCTGAAGTCTTTCATCTTCTCCATCAATATTCATATTGATTTTATTCTTCATCATCATCATCATTATTTATATTAATTTTATTCTTTCAAAATGAAACACCAATCGTAAAAGAATATGAAATCAACATAAATAAGGAACGCCAACCAAATTTAAATGGTAATTGAGTTTAGTATGTAGATTCATCTAATAATCTAATAAATCACTTAAAAAGAGACAATTTTAATTTAACATAAAAATGAACAGAAAAAGGCTAAATTATCAAAAAAGAAAATATTAGACGTCATGCAAAGTATTAAATCGATGAAACAGTTATCATAGCAGTAATTTATGTATCAAAAATATTAAAAGATAGCGTACATGGTCCACTATCATAAAATTCTTCAAAATTCCTCCATTTCTTTATCATTAGTTTCTTCTTCATCCTCGTTGCACTGGAGATGATGGTAATTCTTCCCCTTCAATCATAAAAAAATAATTTAGAAAGAGGGCATACCATTAAGAAAGAAGGCATACATACATACAATACACTCAATAAATGTGTGTTATGCGGTTAACTATTTTGTAGGAATAAAATTAGTTATTTATCTCTTAAAATTTAAATTGTAAAATAATCACTCAAATTTCAAAAACTTATCCGTTTGGATATTGATTTGGATAACTATCATTTTCAAAAAAAAAAATGAAGTAAAAAAGGAGACCAAAGATGGAAGTTACGTAATTTTTTATTTTATTAATTTTTTTTGTAAAATCGTATCTTTTTTTAGTGTTAACAAATTTTATTTTATTTTCAGATTTTAAATTAATATTAATAATTCATAAATTTTATTTTATTATTATTATTATTATTATTATTATATATTTAATTTTGCGTTTATGAAAGCTGAAAATTAAATACTAAAATATGTCTATTAAAAAACCCGTACGTTTTTTGAATTAAAAAAAAACTAACAATTTTAAATGGGTAAAAAACTTTAACTGTTCTTTTAAAAGAGTAAGTTTTTTCTTTGATTAAAATATTAAATTAATTCGATTTAATTAGTTGATGATTTAAAAGTTAAAATTAGAGATTAATTGTGGTGTTGACACGTAAGCACTATCACCTCTCCTATTATATATATATAGATAACTTTTTTCTTTGATTAAAATATTGAATTAATTCGATTTAATTAGTTGATAATTTAAAAGTTAAAATTAGAAATTAATTGTGGTGTTGACACGTAAGCACTATCACTTCTATATATATATATATATATATATGTATATATAAGATATTATTATTATTATTATTATTATTATTATTATCATATATTTAATTTTGTGTTCATGAAAGCTGAAAATTAAATACTAAAATATGTCTTTTAAAAAAACCGTGTACGTTTTTTAAATTAAAAAAAAACTAACAATTTTAATTGGGTAAAAAACTTTAACTGTTCTTTTAAAACAGTAACTTTTTTCTTTGATTAGAATATTGAATTAATTCGATTTAATTAGTTGATAATTTAAAAGTTAAAATTAGAGATTAATTGTAGTGTTGACACGTAAGCACTATCACCTCTCCTATTATATATACTAGTATACGTGCCCGCGCGTTGCGCGAATATTTTAAAATATAATATTTTAAATTCAAAATAACTATTAAAATTTATTATGCACTTAGTAATGTATATTTTTAAAATGATGAAACAATTTATTAACTTATTTATTTGAGCATGTTAAATTAATATTATTAATACACAATTTAATAATTCTATTATTAAAATATTATGTCTATAGCTATAATTAGCTACTAGAATAATATTATACCAATGAATTTTTAAAATTGTTGAATTTTTGTTAGTATTTTATTATATTAAAGAAATTCAATCAGTGTAATATAATTGGTTTAATTTTCTAATTTTTGCTTAATCGTGTTTGAGTGGGAATGTAATGGAAAGTTTTAAAGCTGCCTATTTATAGTCCCGTTTTTATTTAAATTAAGAATTTAATTATTATTTTTAATTTTAATTTTAAAAAATATCACTCAAATATTTAATTTTTAGTTTTATCTTTATATAAATATTAAATTTTACAATTTGTGTGCTATTATTTGTTTAATTTAATTAATTTTTTGATTAATCAGGTTTTTAGAGTTTGTGTTTGAGTGGGAATGTAACAGGAAGTTTTAAAATTGTCTATTTATATTCTTGTTTTTAGTTAAATAAAGAATATTTCTTTTGAATTTTTTAATTTTAAAACAGATCATTCAAATATTTATTTTTAAATTTTTATCTTTATATAAATATTAGAATTTGTTAGATGCAATAAAAAAAATTAAATTTTAGTTTCGGTTTTAAAATGGCAATTCATTTTACTTTAATTATTAGACAATTTTAAGTAAATCTTTTTAGTGTGAAGTTTATTTTTTAAAATTCGTTTATTTTATTGTAATATTTTTTCCCATAATCTGTTTTATAGTTTGTGTTTGAGTAGGAATTTAATGGGGAGTTTTAAAACTATCGATTTATATCCCCGTTTTATTTAAATAAAGAATTTACAGTTTTTTTAAATTTTAGTTTTAAAATAGATTATTCAATTAAAAAAATTACGAATTTGAAATAATTTAATTAATTATAGTTACTGATTTTTAAAACTGATCCCACTATTTTAAACAATTAACTGCAATTATATGTATTTTTTATTTTATTTTGCAAAATACAATTTTGTAAAAATTTTTTAAAAAGAATTTTTTAGTTGGTTAATCTTTTTAGCTCTTTTTGTTAAGATACACATATAAAAGAATTTTAAATTATTTTTTGAATTTTAAAATTGTCTAATTTTTGTTAGTATTTTATTATGTTAAAAGAAATACACTTCGTGTAATATAATTGTTTAATTTACTAATTTTTACTTGATCAGATTTTAGAGTTTGTGTTTGAGTGAGAATGTAATGGGAAGTTTTAAAACTGCCTATTAATATTCCCGTTTTTATTTAAATAAAGAATTTAATTATTATTTTTAATTATTAATTTTAAAAAATATCATTCAAATATTAAAATTTAAAATTTGTGTATTTATTTAATTTATTAATTTTTAATTAATATGGTTTTAGAGTATATTTTTGAGTGGGACTGTAATGGAAAGTTTTAAAATTGTCTATTTATATTCCCGTTTTTATTTAAATAAAGAATTTAATTTTTTTAAATTTTTAATTTTAAAACACATAATCTAAATATTTAATTTTAAATTTTTATCTTTATATAAATATAAAAATTTGTAAAATGGTTATATAACATTAATTTAAAGTATTTATTCAATTAAAAATAAATTTTAAAATTCTGGTTTCGATTTTAAAATGGCAATTCATTTTATTTTAATTATGACATAATCTTTCTTAAATCTTTTTACTGTGAAGTTTCATATTTTCTTAAATTTGTTTATTTTATGGTAATTGGTTGATGTCCAAATAATAGGAGATTTGAACTAATAACTATCCACTAAAACACTCCTTAATATTTTCTATTAACCAACTTAGTGTATGTTTATTTTTTATAATTTTAAAACTAATCACTACCCTCACCACAATTTAAAATTTCAGATTCATTTTAAAATTTGAAATTATTTGGGGCACAAAAATCATTCCTTAAAATTCTCTACTAACTAACATATCATCATTTATCTTTTTAAAATTCTATTTAAAATAGTTTTTGAATTTTATAATTGTTGAATTTTTGTGGTATTGGCACATGACACTTTTTTTTATCTTGTATTATATATAGATAGAGTATTATTATTATTCAAACTAATTATACATCATTAATTTTAATTAATAATATTAATTACACATCATTTATGTGTTGAAAGAGTTCACGATCAAAAAATAATTATGAAGAGATTCTGACTTTTCAAATGACTCCTTCACTGCTTTTAAAAATATATAGTGTTGTTACAAAAAGTGGAATTCATTATTCAGTAAAAATAAACACTATAAAAGTAATCGCTTGGGTTTTACATTATTATTTGGATTTATTAAAAAAGGTAAGAATTTAATTCACTGTTAAAAAAAAATAGAAAAACTTAAACTACTATATAGATTTTAAAATTGAAAGTTTATTATTTAAATTAACTATGAATAATTAATTTTAATTGTACATGATTCTGGATTTTTAATATAGTATTATATTATTATTATTATCAATATTTATGTTAATATTACTATTAATACAATTATTAAATTATTAAATAGTAAAAGGTGGTTACATACATATTTGAGCAAAACTGTTTCAGCTTTTTTTTTCACGTTTCCAGTTTTCCTTTTCATTTTTTTTAATTATTATATTTTAAATTAATTTTGCTGCCAAGTGCAGATTCTCATAATAATAAAAGTGAAAAATTGGTGATTTTTTTTAATTCACGTTTCTTTTCTTTTTTCTTTTTAAAATGATTTTTTTTTCTAATTTTCTTCATAGGTTATTTATTAGTAGCAAATATTATTATTTTTAAAAAGAGAATTTATTTGTACCCTATTATTATTATTATTATTATTATTAAAATCTTATATATGCTTAAATTGTATTAGATATAGCTAAGATAATGAGTATTTCTTTTCTGTAGCGTAATGTTGTAAGTTAAAGTGAAATCTACTTATGCTACTTTTGTTGTATTTGTAAAATGCATAAAAAAAATTTAAAAAATCTCCCATAAATTTCATCCCATATATAATTTGGTAATTCTGATGATTGTAGCAATCGACTAATTAAACATACAAAGTGAATCTAATCTAAATCTATACAACAAACTTTTAAACATCGAAAAAATTAAAATTAGCAGAAAATTCATAGATATTCGTTGAAACTCGACAAACATATACATATCAAAAGAATAGCGTTCATAAAACAAACTTTCAATAAAAATTAAATAACAAACCAGTTATAATATAATCTAACAGAGAACATTAAAAGCAGCAGATGAAAGAATAACTTTTAAAGAAATTATTTGCTACCTTCTTACTTTTTTGAGTAGTTGTCTTGAATTAATTATTCAAATTCAGTAAGCAGCAAATTTCAAAAAACAATCTGCATATAAAGACAATGAATGTGGTGAAAGAGTTCTGTAGGAATTACAAGAAACAGTAAGAGAATGTTTGGGAATTTTCTGTGTGTATTTCTCTTCCTCTAAACATGTATATATACAGCTACAAGGAAAACTAAAGAACATTCTATTCCTAACAGACTATACAGGTGTCCTGCTCCTATTTGCTAACTCTTTAACAAACTTTTATTCTTTACAATATCTGAGAAAGGGTAAAATAGGTAATCTGAGTAGTATAACTCTAGGTATATACATGGGCTGAGAAGATACATTAACTTCATTGCTTTGGGCCTATATTTTCTTCTGTTGTCAATGAGTACTGAGGCCCAATTCCCTTATGCCCAATCTTCTTGGCACCGCTCGTGTGTTTTGAAACACTTCGACGATTCCGACAATTCCTAGGATTGTCTTCCTCATTTCTGCATTTCTCTGTTTCTGTTGAAGAAGGTATCTCTGAAATCTCAACATGAAACACTTCGACGATTCCGACAATTCCTAGGGTTGTCTTCTTCATTTCTGCATTTCTCTGTTTCTGTTGAAGAAGGTATCTCTGAAATCTCAACAAGTTCACGATCAAAAAAATTTATGAAGAGTTTCTGACTTTTCAAATGACTCCTCCACTGCTTTTAAAAATATATAGTGTTGCCACAAAATGTGGTATCCAGTAAAATAAAAACCGTAAAAGTAACTGCTTTAAGATTTTACATTATTATTTGAATTTATTGAAAACTGTAAGAATTTAATTGATTTTAAAAAAAAATAGGTAAAAGGTGGTTACCTATTTGAGCAAAACTGTTTCAGTTATTATTTTTTAAACGTTTCCAGTTTTCCTTTTCATTTTTTTAATTATTATGTTTTAAATTAATTTTGCTAATTAATATTAATTGCAGTTTATTTTTACAAAGAACTGCCAAGTGCAGATTCTCAGAACAATAAAAGTGAAAAACTGGTGATTTTTTTTTTGTTGAAATCACGTTTCTTTTCTTTTTTCTTTTTAATATGTTTTTTTGTCTAATTTTCTTCGTAGGTTATTTATTAGTAACAAATATATTTTTTTTTAAAAAGAGAATTTATTTGTATCCCATTATGTTTTAAAAACACTCTTTCGTGTTTTCCATTTTTTTGCCTTTTAGATTTGTAATTTTTATTTTTTATTTTCTGATTTTAAATTAATTTAGTTAATTCATTATTATTATTATTATTATTATTATTATTATTATTATTATTTATGTTTGTTTTCTTTAAATTAGGAGGATGTGGGAAAATGGTTAAAATTTAAAAATACCTTTCCACAAAAAAAGGACCACATACGTTATTTTTAGAATTTTTTTTTATAATAATAAATATAGATTTACAGTAATTCCTATTTTCTAGAACTAATTTAAAATCATTTTTAAAAAATAATTTTAATTATTTAAAAAGTCTGATTTTTGTGGTGTTGACACGTAAGCGCTATTACCTCTCCTATTATATATATATATATATAGAGAGAGAGAGAGAGAGAGATATATATAGATAATATAATATATATATCTATATATATATATATATATATATTATTATTATTATTAGTTATAGTATAATATTTTTAATTTAACATATTATAAATTTTATAAAACTATTATACTGAAAAGGGTCATATTTGCCCTTATATTTTTAGAAAATGGTTATATTTATCATTAATCGTAATTTTTGACATTTTTGTCCTTGCCATCCAATTTTAAGCACATATTTGCCCTTAGATAGTTAAGTATCATGTCACCACTTTTATTATCCTATGTGACGCTTACATGGCTCCTACATGAATATATTTTTAATATAATTAAAACTTTACTTCCTATTTAATATTTTACCTTCCCTACTTAAATAAAACCCAACCCATCCAATTTGAAAACCCATTAACCCTAACTTCACTACCTATCCTCTTGCATCACTTTAATTTATCCATAAAAAACATATATAAAGAACATCCATAAAAAAAGAACCTAGCTACAAAGAAAAGAACGACATTCATGTTTTATTAAGGGCATCTCCAACCCTATCATCTATTTTACTTTCCAAATATAGAGTTCTTTATATTTTTAGACAATCAACTCCAACTCAACTCTCTATTTTACTCTCTAAAAAAATTCTTTTTCTCTCTCCTTAATATTATATTATTATTTATATTTCATTCTTATTTTCTTATTTCATAATATAAATCATTTCTTCTTTTTGCAAATAATCACTCTATAATCTTTATGTAATACAAATTTTTTTTCAAATTCTTCATTTATTATAAAATTATATTTTATTCTAAATTTCCAAATAACATAAATTGCAATAAATATTATATATAATACATATTAAGGAACAATTCAAATAAAAGTGAAATCATTGATGAAATATAATTGCATCATAAATATTGTATTATCATAAAATTTATTTTAAATTTTACATAAATACTCAACTTTCACGATTATTATGTTACTCTCATAAATGTTCTATTAATGTATTACGGAGTTCAAAATGAGTATTTTTGTCCTTATTTTTTATGTGTAGCTAAAAATTGTTTAAATTAACAATTTCATCTTGTATTCAATTATTTCGTGTACTAATTTACTTCCCCTATTTCATTTTGAACTATTGCATCAAATATTTTCATGCTCTTTAAAAAGTGTAGTTTAATAATTTATCACTATAACATAAAAGTCGATTGTTTGAATTATCATGTAAATTTTGTGCATACTTCAAAATGAAAAATAATTATAATCTAAATTATATATTTAAAATGACAAAAAAAATTAAAAACTAAATTAGAAAAATTGTTAATTCGGGATGGAAGTAGTATACTTATCAATAATATGTTTTAGATGTTATATTACTTAGAAAATAATTATAAATATTAGAGACTTAATTAATAATCTTATATAATATAAATAATATTAAAATAACTTTAAATTACATATTTAAAGTGATCATTTATTTAAAAAAATAAAATAGAAAAATTATTAATTTGCGGAAATAGTAACTTATTAATAATATATTTTTAAATGTTATATTACATTAGAAAATAATTACAAATGATAAAGACTCAATTAATAATATA
>JAJOOS010010856.1:0-22472 GCA_029582725.1 Solanum chiquidenum | reverse complement strand
TTTTATATATAAAACGTGACTGCCAGTAACGTTTTATAATCTGTAAAATTTGCAAGATTCGATTCTTTAATTGCAGAGCCCGTGACTCTCACTTTAGTTGTAAAACGTGATCTACAGTAACAAAATATAAAACGTTACTCAAAGTAACGTTTTAGCTCTAAAACGTGATTCAAGATAACGAAGTATAAAACGTTATTGACAATAGCGTTTTATTTCTGTTTGCTCCGTGAACTTTTGCCTTTTTCCCATTAAATTTTTTAAAATAAAATAAAGCATAAAACGTTACTGTGGACTACGTTTATACTAGTTTCGTAAAAAAAATTAAAAACATACTATTTTGGTGAATTGATTTAAACAATGGCTTATTTTGGTCAAATATTCCAAGTTAGAAGAACCAAACTCAACCAAATAGTAACCTGAACACTCTTCTTCAAACCAAAAACAAAATATAAGACCTTCTTCCTCAACAAAAAGTTCAATTCAATCAACAAGACAATGAAATGAATGAACCACTTTGTGACGAGCATGCCAATAAATGTGATCATAACAAGCACAATCCACTTCCAGATTTCCAAATCCCACATTGTCAAACTTTGCAGCTTATGAACCAATAAGCTAGCAATCAAACACCCTAGTAGGATACAAAACACCAACCATTCAACAAAAACTTTTAATTTTACTTTTTTATACTTCATTTTATTTCTTGTGTTGACTTTCTTATAGATCTCCTCATGTTCATCCACTCCTCCCGGTGATGCCATTATTGGCGTTGTCGTTGTTGTTTCTTTCAAAGATTTCCCATTGGGACTCGTGACTTTTGCACTAGAAGAAGCATTATTTCCATCAGGAGAAGCTGTAGTTTGTTGTTGTACTGCTAGTTCGACGTCAAACAAGCTTCCATCAATAGCCAAAGATTGTTCACCAAATCTTGATTTGGGCTTGGAGTAGACTGACCTTGCAAGTGATTTCCTTCTTGTAAGAGTTTCATTTGTTGGAATTTTGGGAGGTAATTTAGTGATGCTTGTACTAGTTGAATTTTGTGAAGCTAAAAGTGAATCAAGTGATATTTTATTCTTAGAATCGTCTTCATCTCCAGAGATTATAACAACGACTTCATCGGGGTTTCTCTTGTTCTCCGCCATCCCACCAGTTACCGTTTGCATTCATACAAAAAAAAAAGCAACGGCCTAGTTGAATTCAGCTGCAACAAAATTATTACTTAATAGAAAAATAAAATGGATATTGCACGTACAAAATACAAAGATTTGGCTTAAATAGTGAATCTTGAGAGTAATATTATTTCCTTACTCGGTTCTTCCACCTGATGGGGAATTCAGCTAACTCACAAATCAAGGAAGTAAGTTACACTAGAGATTAGCTTATTAGTGAATATAGTGTAGTCACTCAAATGTCGTCTCTATAAATAAATAACAACGTACTAGCTAGTAAAGAGCTTAGTAGATAGAGACAGCTCAATTATAGGAATCAGGTGGCACGTGCTTTGGTTTCTATATGGTCCACAAAATTTATAGGACTTATTTTTTTTTTTAATCAATTTAAAAAAGAGAAATTATGCGGATAAATAAATCCTCCATCCGTTTTATAAAGAATGACCTGATTTGATGTGACACGAAATTTAAGAAAATAAAGAAGACTTTTGAATCTTGTGGTCCTAAATTAAAGTTATGTCAAATGTACAAAATTGTCCTTTAATCTTGTGGCCTTAAACATGCCACATGGAAAGCTGAAAGTAAAATATTACCAAAAAAAAAAAAGAAGGTAATTCTTTTTGAAACAGACTAAAAAGGAAAGAAGGTCATTCTTTTTTAAATGAAGGAAGTATATACTAGTTAATTAGTTAATATATTTACAGTTTATCTTAATTACAATTAACGACCTACTTTTAACTATAATTATGGGACTCTAATTTTTTGTTTTGTACAATTCGCACGTTTGTATAATTCGGAATTTGTACAACTTTTGTATAATACAATTTGTATAAATGTTTAAAGCTCAGATATTTGTCTTCGTATAAATTCATTATTTCAAGTTTATACAAAAATAACTTAATGATATAAACGTACCTGCAAATTATACATACGAGACAACTTAAACTATAGCTACAACCCGTAAATATGCAAACTATAGCTATGGAGCATAATTAAGTTTATCATAGTAGCTATTTGTGAAACTTTCTCTTTTAAAAAATAATCATTACATTTTAATATTAGGGATAATGCACAAGTACCCCCCTTAGATTATGAGTCTAGTGCCGGCAAAATGAGCCCATATTTTGATAACCCGTCCAACTCGCCCATATTTTAATGGATTGGGTGAGTGACTTTTGACATGGATAAAATATGGGTTGATATTCATATTCAACCCAGAAAAATATGGGTAAAATATGGATTAGCCAAATGGGTTAAGCTTCTAACTTTTATTCACTCAAAATTCATGATATCACTACAAAATTGTAACTTCTCTTCCTTTTTATGTTCTTCTATAGAACTAATTTTTTTTTCTATCATTGAAAATGTGAAGATTTTGGCCCTCCAAAAATATATATTTTAAAAGTACATTTCTTTTGTTAATTATAATTATATTTTTTTATTTATTTAATTTTATATTGGATAATAAATAATAGTTTAAAAATAAGCAAAATCATGTATTAGTATTGACAATGCTTAAAGTGCATTAAACATGTTTTTAGTCTTAAAATGCAACTATTCATTTACTTTGAAATTAAAAATATTTTCCCTTGTTATTACGTAAATTTATTTATATTGAAAAGTTAGGATTTTTTTTTTACTTTTATGAAACAATAAAACTAAATGAAGCATTTTCAACATTTTTCATCTAAAAAAAAGACTAAGATATTTCCTTCATGTTGAATTTTTAAGTAGAGTACTATTCAATCATGCAAATATGGGTAAATGTGGGTAAACTAGTATTTTTCCCAACCCATTTATTACCCAATCAATTTTTACCCATATAAAATATGGGCGGGTTGAATTATTACCCATTTTATGTTGATCCATTTTCAACCCGCTCAAATTTGACCCAACCCGCCATTTGCCACCACTAATTTATGACTGAAATCTCAGAGACATACCTAAGCTTAAATATGGTCATATTACCCTCCCCCCTAAGGTAATTTAAAATGGAATAAATACACCACAAACAGCTGACATGGCATAGAGAGTGTGCACACTCTCTTGAAGGTAAGTGATTAATGTACAAATTGGACACGTATAATTTTTTTATTGGTAACTTTATAATATATATATATATATATATATATATATATTAATTTCTTTTCGCTTTAAACTTTTGTTTAATTAATTTATTATCTTTTACTTTTAATTATATTTAAAAAATTATGTGTTTTTTTTTTTTAAAAAATAATTTAAAAGTGTCCTTTAATTTTAACGTTAATTTTTTATGTTTTTTTTATTTTCTTTACGTATTTTTATATCCGTTTAAAATAACTTATTTTAAATACAAGATATTTGGAATAAATTTGAAATCAAATCAAAACGAAAGACAAAGAAAATAAAATCAATAGAAAAATAAAAGAGAAAAAACAATGAATGAAGGTAAAAATAAGTTTCGATACAAGGTAAAAAAAATGTATATTAACTTAATTTAAATACACGATAAAGAAAATAAGAATATTTTGTTAAAAAAAAAATATTATTTTTTTTGTTAAAAAATAGAAATTTAAAATAATTTAATTTTTTTAAAATAAAATAATAATATTTACACATGTGACAGGTGAGTGTGTACAAACACAACCAACTTGGGTGGTTGAAGGTGCCACATTAGCACAAAAGGTACACAAAAATACAAAAAAAAAAAGAGTAGAGGGGGGGTAATAGGACCCTAGTTAAGTTTAGATGTGTCTCTAAGAATTCAGTCATAGTCTAGATGTGGGTACTTGTGCCTTATCCCTTTATATTAAGTAGCAATTTGATTATTAAGTATTTACTTTTATCTTTAATGAAATGATTTATAACCACATAAATATATGTTACTTATTTTAAACTCTAAGTTTCAAAAGTCTATTTTTTTTTTTTGAAATCCATCTTTAGTCAAATTAACTCATATAAAATGGGATGGAAGGAGTATATATATAAATATATATATATATGAATTATGACATTTTCACTCCCTCTGTCTCTCTTTTTTTTTTTTTTTTTAATTAGGGGTCAAGGGCAGGGAAATATGGGTCGGGCTATTACAAGGTGAAAAATCAAATATATATTAATAAGGGTGTTCTTGGAGTTGGTTTGTATCGGTTATTAGATAAAATTCAAATTAAATTAATTTAATCGGTAAATAATTATTTAAATAAAAAACCAACCTAATCGATATGGTTGTTATTGATTTCTATTGGGTTTTGTTTGGTTGTATGCTTATGAACCAATAAATCCCTTCATTCAAACAAAAATAAATTATCTTCGTGCAGTTTTGAATCTTATAATTGTTATATCAGAACTCCAATTATGTTTAGTTTCATAGTGTCATATAGTCTCGCAAAACACCTTTCATCTTGACCAACTAGCAGCATTATCTTCTTATTTTCCAGCTTATTTTTATCAAAATTAGGTGACCCAATATGCTTATTTATATATATGATACTTAAAAATTGTTCATAAAAAATAATATACTATGTATATATTCTTAGAAAAATATCATGACTGATTTCTCTCTATCAAATATAATAAATTGATTGTATTATATCTTTAAAGGTAATAGGATATTTAATTGATTCTTACTAATTTAGATACCTTTTATATCTTTATTCCTTTTTTGGTCATCAAGACTGTCATGTATATTTGTATGGATAATTTTTATCAATAAGATGAACAAGCATTAGCTTTCAATGCAACTGCTTTATGGTATCGAAGCTAACGCCAAAAAGGCTCTCTTTATCCTGCACTTTTTTTCTCTCCTCAAACAGTCTCATGGAAGAGACCAATCCTACTCACTCTTCCTCTTCAGTCGTGCCAAACACATCCACTTCAATGCCTCATATCGTCGTGTCTTTCGCCTCGACCAATCATTTCTCCTCAACAAAACCTTTCTCTGAAATTCAATCTTCCGCTGCCTCTCCTGATCTTATGGAACCATCATACAAATATTTCTCGTCCGTTTACTATTATGGGACCTTCAACTTTCTCTCCTCATATTTTTCCAACAATTCCAAGCTATAATTCCATAAGAAATACCATGCCCTTCTCGATAGGATCCTTACCATCTTTCACAAATATAGCTGGATCTAGTCTCACCCTCAACCATTGGCTTATGTTCCTCAAATTTATCCAGTACCCACTTCCATTAATCCATCCACCCCAACTATAATTCCCTCAACTATCCAAACCAACCAACCAGAGCTTGGTTCCATTCCCTTTCCAGCCTCTTTGAGTACTCCTATTAAACTTACCTCCACCAATTATCAGACTTGGTACTCTCCATGGCGTTCAGTTTTCATTGTTGTTGTCCTTACACATCACATTACTGATCATCCCACTATGTATCATCTGCACAATGAACGATGGTATCGCCAAGATATATTGCTACGAAGTGCGCTTATTGCTAGTCTGTCTACCGAAGTTATCTTTTTGGTCAACACTGCTGAAACTTCTTATGATGTTTGGACTACTCTATGTAGGATGTATGCAAAATCATCTCGTGTACAGATTCTCAGTCTCAAGAACTCTCTTACCCATGCCACCAAGGGTACTCAGAGTATTTCTGCTTATCTTTAACATATCAAACAACTTGTGACTACTCTTAATTCTACTGGAGTTGTTATTACTCTCGATGGGCTCACTCTTTATGTTCTTAATGGCTTGCCATCGTAATACAAAGGTATTTCTAATTATATTCGAACTCGAGACACCTCACTACATTTTGATGAACTTTATGAAAAGTTGTGTGACTATGAGCAACAACTCCAACGAGATCCCACTCCTCCTACTTTTCCATTGACATCCAATTTTGCGGCCAAGACCAACTCTTCCAACTCTCTGAACAATAGGTCGAATACTGGATCTAATAAAGGCACCACTCAACAAGGCAATCATCGCTCCAATGGCAAACAAGGCAATTGACCGATCTTCCAATATTGCGATAAGCCTGGTGATGTAGTCAAGCAATGTCGTAAACTCGAAGCGGCCTTTCCTTGGCTAAATTTTTTTAGATTTAACAGTGTAGCCTCAGGTCTGAATACATAGACTCCACAACCGAATGCAAACATGGCTGGTGTAAGAGAAAATGGAAATCCCAATTGGTTAATTGATTCAGGGGCATCCCATCATGTTACAAGTGACCTGCAGAATCTCTCATTGCATTTGAATTATACTGGTGATGATTTGATGTTGGGTGATGGTAAAAACTTATGTGTCACACACTTTGGTTCCATCAAACTTTCTTCTCCTAGTCGTGATTTGAACCTTTCTAATGTTTTATGTGTTCCCAGTATGAAAAAGAATCTTATTTTGATTTATCAGTTGTGTGCCTCTAATAATGTATCTGTTAAATTCTCACCATTCTCTTATGAAGGACTATCGAACGGAGGTGTCATTATGATATTCTTCTAAGATATATAATCATAAAAAATATGTATATGATTTATCGTTTCAATTTCGGTTATTTCTTCTTCTTTTTAATATAATCAAAATCAAAATTAAAACCAAACAAAATATTATCGATTTTTAATAATGTAAAACCAAACCAAAAGATTTTAATTTATTTAGTTGGTATGATTTGATGTTTTCGTTTGGTTCAATTTTTACACAAATTGTGAATATACCTATTCACCAATAAGGTGAAAGTCATATAGTAAATCAACTGAACTATCAAAATTTTCTTTTGTTTTATTTTAGCTTGGACACAAAATAGACGATAAAATTGATTAAAAATTTGTGATCTAAAATAAATTATATGCTAAATATTATATATTTATAAATTAGTTTATTAAATACAATATAAGAAGTTTGAAAGTAAATAATTTTTAAATATATTATTTTGTTCTTCCACTAAAAATGGTACTCTATGTCATATAGTTGCATTTGTCATCCTTAACGTCAACTTGCACCTTATTATATTTTGATGATTTACATTCCAATCTATTCATTTTCTTTTCCGAAGAATAAAAAAAACTGTTCATTTTATTAGGGATATGACAGGAAATATATAATTCAAAAAAGAGAGTGGAGGGGTGATTTGATGTTTCAAGCACACCTCATCCAATTCTAGGTGTCAACGATCGTAAATCAATATAAAACTCAACCAAATGAGTTGGGGTCGAATCCCACAGGGAGCGGTACGTGTTTTAAATTCGATTAGGAAGTATGAATGTGGTCAAATCATCCATAGTAATAGAAATTATCGATTAAAAACATAATCAAGTAAAAAGGGTGACACAAATGTTAGATGGGGGTTTTTGATTTTAGTTATCAACTACAAACAGTCGCAAACACTAGTAATTAACAATAATAAGATAGATTCTTAGGATGTGATCAATTATAGGCAAATATAGACATATGGGTAATTGCAACTATTAGTAAATAGGTAGATATTAGTGAGTAGACTAGGCTATAAGGAAAGTAATTTTTTCTCGAACAATTAACCTGAATCAGGTGATTTCTCTTGGACCTCAACAAGCATGCAAATTAAGAGCACCCCACACCTTAATCCATTCACTCTTTTGAGCTAAATGTGTGGTATTGGGTTTAGGATTTACTCTCTCGAGCTAAACGCAGATCAACCCAATACCCACAAACCATCAATCAAAAACCTTAGTTCTAAAACCTCTCTCTCGAGCAAGCCAAAAACACAAACATAGAACTGCATTTGAAACTACAATTCTTAAATTAAACCATAATTAATGATTAAACTCATTTTAAATAGCATTTAAACTAACAATTAGCAATACCCATAAGTTAAATCAGCCCATAATCACATGATCACACCCCAAGAATTGGGGTTTTAGCTAGACATTATAAAAAGGTAAAAATAGTTACCGAATTGATTATCCATCAACTTGGTAAGAGTGATTTCATCTTTACAATGCTCCAATTTGATGAATCTCAAAGACCCACTTCCAATTTCTTAAAAGTAAATTTGTTCAATCCTTCAAAGCTAAAGAAAAATCTAGAGAAAACTGTCTCCAGATGATAAAACTAATTCTAAAGTAAAAAAGATGTCAAAAGATTCCAAAAATCCTAAACTAAATGTTAAAAAACGTATTTATAGTCGCTGAAAATAAGCTACGAAAGCCCATTTGGTGAAGTAAGTCGGGCTCGCCGAACCACTCGGCGAGCCACCCTTTGGTCTCTTCTGCCTTAGCATTCAACATCCTCAAGGTTTGTAACTTTGGGCGATATTTTGGCTTAGCGAAATCACTCGGCGATCCGCCAACTGCTCTTTTTTGTCGCCGACTTGGTTCTTTCCTTCAGGAATTGGCACACTGGAACTTTAGGCGGTTAGATGAGCCATTCGGCGACACGTTGAGTGCTCTTGGAGATCCTCAGGCTCGTTCTTCTTTATTTCTTCAGCTTGTTTTGTTCCTTTTTGCCTGTTAGTGTTCTTGATTTGTTTCTCAATCCATATACCTGAAAATCAAGGATTTAAAATTAGTTATTGGCACAAATTAAGCATTTGAGGACATTAAATCTATATAAACAAAGCCCTAAATGAGTCCAAATCTCAAACTCATCAACACCCCCAACTTAAACTTTTGCTTGCCCTCAAGTAAAACTCTAGTTCAACAGTTCAAAAAGGATGTCTCAAACTGTGCTTCATAAGACTTAATCATGAATGCACACAACAAGACTCAACTTACTCATGCAAGGATCAATTGTGCACTCAAAGATTCAAGTTGTGTCTCACCATTATCCAAGGTGCTCAAGTTCACAATACTTGCTTCAAATGCAAGTTCAAGCTCAATAAAGGTACTCAAACTCACAAAGATGAACACATGCATGACTTCACCCATATGTTTGCCCTTATTTTCCAATCAACATTCGTTTCAGCTCACTCAAGATTAAAAAGGTCTTTTCAAGGCTTGTAATGGGGTTGCGTGTAAAGGTATGGTCATTTAGGCTCAGTGGCTACTACCCTCATCAAATGTGGTATGGACATCATTTTTCTTCCTTTTCTTCAGCATTTTACTAATGCTCAAAATTCACTCCAATTATTCAACTTTCAATGAACTACCGGACACCCCATTTCTTTTGCAACTTTCACAACTTTTTCATTCTTTTTCATTCTTTTTTTTTATATGGAGGGGTTCCATATTTTTCAAGACCATGGATCAAAGGGGATTTTTTCACACTTCTTGATTTACCTTTTCTTTTCACCACACCCCAACTTAGGTTTTTGGCCTAAGTTGACTATTCAAACAAACCACACTTCATGAGAGTTATGGGTGAATGGATGAAGAGGGGTCACAATTGCCCAAGTTTCTTCCAATAAAAGGATAAATCTCAAAGGGGTTCAAGCAAGGTTCACACACCTCACAAGGTTAGCCACAAAAGAGGTATATTGTCAAATTATTTCACTCCTCAAAATCATTGCCTATGATCATTTCAAGAACTTGCATCACTTAGTTAACCGGACCAACATGGAAAATTCTAGGTGTCACCAAACATAATGTTCAAGGAAATCTCATCACACAAGACATTGGAACAAATATCAAACGAGACTCATTCGAGCTAGTACACAATGTTCATTACAAGAGACTCCATTCTATAATCGGCTAGTCACAACGAGATGCAAAAAGTCCACATATTGTCTATGCGACTTCATTTGGCCTCTTCATAGCCGCACATTTATTTTTGTTTGATTAAGAGCACTATTCAAGTCATCGGTATTGATCATAACGGATACTCAAATTTACACAAGAACAACCACATTAAAAAACAAGAAGAAGTGGAATTTTTTTTAGATGGGTCAAACACCATTTCTATTCAAAACAAGGAGCCACAAGTTCGGTCAAAAACCATTTCTATTCAAAATGAGGAGCCACAATCTCAAATATCCACCAGATAGAATCAAAACATAGTTTAAAACACAAAACCCAATATATATACAAAATATAGTCACAAGAGGTAGGTATGGAAATACCTCACCCCACCCACAAAAGAAAAGTAGTTGTCCTCGAATGCAACTAAAATAATCAAAAGTTAATAAAAACGACAGAGAGGGAGGTAAAGAAGAATCATGTCTACTCAGTCACTCCATCTATCGGGGCATCAATGCTCGGTGTCACATCAGCTGCAACCGCACTCGACTCAACCATAGTGGTGTCTCTCAAGGAGGTCTATCGGGCAGTCTAGAACATAGCATCCTCCAAGTCGGTTCATCTTTCTCCCCAAGATGCTCTTCATTTGTTTCCGCCTCTGACTCAGTAGCAACCACATCATCCATATGCACATCTCCGGTGGTAGTCGGAGGCATCTCAGAACTGGCTGGGACATCCTAAGCCTCAACTGACTCAAAGAGAGAAGTAAAGTATGTGGACTTCAGATAGTCCACATCCTTCCTCAAATCTTAAACCTCGCCTTTTAAAGTCGTCATCTTGGAAGTAACCCCTTGTCGACTCTCACAAGTCTCTACTCTCACTGTGAGAGAATCAATAGATGTCTAGAGGGGTGTCAAAGCAGCTAAGATGGCTCACTCAGTTACCCAAGGCACCTGGGCCTCTAGCCGGGAAGCCCACACATTGGCAGAATGGGCTAGGTGTCCCATCTTGAGAAGCATGGACTGAGTGATCCTAGTAGGCTAGGGGCTGCAGAAGGACCTGGGGCCTGGGAAGGAGTGGAAGCGGGTGTACCTGAAAGCTTGGAGGCCTGAGTAGACCAAGATGCATCTGCAGGTATGGACTGATCAACATCAACCTCCGGGATGCATCCACCGGAGCTGCTCTCCTCCTATATGCCTCATCTAGTGTATACTCAACCTCTATCTGCTGAATATATATGGAGGATGTAGGTGTGACTCAATATCCCTCTTCTCGTCTCGAGGAACTCCAGCCTGCCGACATAGCTCTGTAATAAGTACGGGAAAAGGAAGGGATGTTTGGTTTGGCCCTCATGGCTATCTCATGCTTTATGATTACCCCAATTCGATGCTCTTCCGGGCTATGATTGATCTGATATAGGCCGTATTTGGGTGGCGGAGGATGGACTCATTCTGTGGGGACATGATGGAGCTGCTTATGAACCCAAAACAATAATGAGCTGCTATATTCAAGTCTTTCTTCTCAATAGGAACTCCGGCCTCGATCCACCTTGGGGTGGTATCAGCAATAAGGGGAGCTAGTCATCCCTTTAGGTCATCTAGAGGTGTCGCAGTGGTAACAAAACTCGGGTAGGCAAAAATTGACCCTCTATCAAGTATGACATTGATATAATCGCCGCTGCATCTCACTTCTTTTCCCCGGACCATGATGGACTCTACCGGTCTGAAGGCACTGGCTTTCTTCTTTCCCTTCGGTACCAGGTCACTGTACACCGTGTAAAACTCCCAGACCCATGTAGGAATATAGGGGCAACAGGGCCTAGTAAACTGCTCAAACCTGTGGAACCAAAGAGTATCCCACGCATTAGGCTACCTGTCCACTACGGCATCCGTGGACAATTCTTTTTCCTCTAGAATGGTCTTCAGTCCTTCGGCCTTTAGTTTGTTGAGTAGCCGGAGAAGAGGACCCTGAACTGGTGGTGCTGGAACCACCATGCGTGCAAGAGCTGGCAATGTATCATCAGCAGGTGGGGTAGCCTTTGGGGTTCTATACCTTGACGACCTCTGGCACGAGTCTCAGCTCGCCGGGATTGAAGTGGTTAGTCACCCTCAGGCTCAAACAATGCAGCCTGAGAGTCAAAAGACTCCCCATCACTACCGGAGTTGTGCTCCAGTATCTCAGCTACGGGCGCTTTGCCCTTTCCCTTGCCTCCCTTTGGAGGTGCTTGTTTTCCCTTTTTAGAAGGGTCTTCAGTCCTTCTGCCTTTAGCCTGTGGAGTAGTCAGGGAGGAGGAGCCTAAACTGGTGGTGCTTGAACCACCGTGTGTGCCGAAGCTGGCACTGTATCATCAACAGGTGGGGCAACCTCTAGAGTCCTAGACCTTGACGACCTCTGGCACGAATCTCAGCTCGCTGGGATTGAAGTGGTTGGTCATCCTCAGGCTCAAACAATCCAGCCTGAGATGAAAAGACTCCCCATCAATGCCGGAGTTGTGCTCCAGTATCTCAGCTACGGGCGCTTTGCCCTTTCCCTTGCCTCCCTTCGTAGGTGCTTGTTTTCCCTTTTTAGAAGGAGCAACTGCTCCCTCATTAATCACGATGGCCCGTGCTCATTTGCGGGGTGGAATTCCACTCTCATCCCAGTTGGTCCTAGCCATATCTGCAAAATATATCAAAAAGTTAGAAACAATTCAAGAAAAATCTCAAAATTTTGTTGCAGAAAGACTCGCCGAACCAATCGGCGAGTCGCCGAGTCACTTTGGCATCCAGATCGGGCTCGCCAAAAGGACCAGCTTGAAAATTTCTTAGAAAAATGGCAGGTTGGCAATGTGCAGGGCCCTTCGAATGTCGACATCATTCGACGAGCTCAGACTAACCACCGAAAGTTACAATTTATTTTAAGGATTAGGGGGGCAGAAAAGGCGATCAATGGAGACTTTCGGTGAGTCACCGAGTGAACTCGGTGAGCTCAGGATTCCCTTCGAAAGTTACAAACTCTAACTTAGCCAAAACAAGAAATTAAGGGCGATCAAGGGGGACATTGGCGAACCGCTGAGCGATTCGGCGAGCTCACCTAGCTTGCCGAACCAAACGTGCCAAATTTCAACCCTATTTCCCAAATTCAAGCTCGCAGCCCTCGAAAACAAAATCAAACTACACACTTATGCAATTACACTAAGACCTATTCGACCCATGCCATCGGGGTACTCACACTTCCCCCGGTTTGGCCAAAATTGGCCATTTGATGAATTTTGCCCTTAAGAATGACTTCAAACGCTTTATCATTGGGAAAAGTACGTCATTTGGCACAATTGGATTACTCGAACTTCACCCAACTAGACCCAACAAATATTTACCGAAACTTAACAAATTATGATCAATTTTAAAGCACAAAACTCAGGAAATCTATAATTAAGTAATTAAGCACACTTACGAAACTACGATAGGCAAACTAGCACAAAAAATATGATTTCAATACTTGCCCAGCACACAACAATAAGATTTCAACAAATGCATTCGAGTTCAACCGCTATTCTAGAGTTCGTGGTTCAGAAAACCAACCTTTGAGCCGAAATAATAGTTTGAAATGCTAGGTGGCAATGAAATCCAAATCCAAGCACGAGATCAGGAGAAAAAAGTGATAAAAATAACAAAAATGCGAGAAATATGAAGTGCGGGTATGCGTGTACGGGGTTAAAAATAAGAGAATATGAAAGATTTTGAAATTTTAAACCTTTGGCCTTTTAAAACATTTCAGTTCGCGGCCCTTTCGGGGATGTTAGTCGTCCTCGCCAAACCACTCAGTGATGCGCCGAGTGGTCACTTACCTCACCGAGTTTTACAAGACCTCCAGTTAATTTGAGAGTCCAAACAACGGACAAAATTGGGCTCGCCGACCTGTTCGGTGAGTCACAGATTCATCCTTGGGCCCATCGAGTTTTACAGACTCCCACCAGAAATTTTAGTGAGTCCAACGGAGGTCCAAGTCGGGTTTGCCGACCTCTTCGATGAGTCGCCAACTGGACTTTTGGCTCACCAACCTATACTTTTCAAACACATTCCACATTTCAACCTGCATCATCAACACCCGTAATTCCAAAAATAAACACAAAGCATTAAAAACTTGGGTTTCCTCCCAAGAAGCGCCTTACTTAACGTCGTGGCACGACGCAAATACCCATTTAAGCATCATTTTTGGGATTTGCCATAGTATCACTAGGCAACCTGTAACACCTCGACTTTTCTAAACGTCTAAATTAATTCGTACATTCGTTGGAATACAAAGAGGGTGAGTAATAAATTATTAATGATGTGGTATGTCATATTTTAAGTGTTCAAGGGTTGTATCTCAAGTTTTGAGGTAAGGTAAGTCGCAAAATAAAAGTGGGCGAAAGTTATCGTAAGTTCCTTTTTAAAGATTTCTCTAAAATTTGGGTCAAATATTTCGGAAGTTTTATCATAATCTATAACGATTTATGGGCCCCATAAACCATTAAATTGAAGGTCTGCGAGTCTAGTTTCCAATGCATCAAATGGTTTGTTCATACGACTTCAGAATAGAGAGATATTCGCATTTTTGCTAGACTGCGCAAGCAGGCACGTGAGGTGGGTCCCCTAAGTCGGTGGAAGCTTATAAGATAGCATATTCTTCATTTTTCTTCATTCCAAATCGTGAGAAACCCACGAAAATCATAGAAATACTCCTCAAATCATCCTTGTGTGTTCATGATTTCTTCTTGGCCTCTTATAAAAAATTGCCCTACGTCGCGAGCTCGTCGTTTTGGTATAATTTTCATGGTGAATTGAGCGGTGTAGCTCTGTGGAGGTTGTGGCAACAGGGTTTTTTCTCTCCAGTAGAGTGATTGTATTCAAGTGTTCTGTTCATTTAAAGAAAGGTAGGAATCACCTTTTATCAGCTTACGGATACCTTAGGTCTTGGATTGTAGTTTACGATAGGAATCCGTATCGATTGTCGAATTATCGTAGTAATTTTTATCCTTAATTACTGATTGAATTTACCTTTTTCTTTAGTGTTGTAGTGGTGTGGATGGAGGTATCTTCAGCATAAATAATAAAGGAAAAGGTATGTTAAGGCTACTCCCTTCGTTAGACATGTTTCCTTAGAGCTTGGGAGTGATATAATAGAGTAGTTAATGTTAATTATGTTGTAGATGTAATTGTGAGTGGTTGGATGATTGAGTGGTTATAAACCGTCATTTTAGGGACTCATAATCTGTTCATACCAACCCTAAGTTAGGAACGACTTTGACATTATTCATATATATTGTTTATAGCTAAATTGCTCGCCTTCAGCTTATTTAATTGTTTGTTGTCGCCCTTGGGGCTATTGTGGTTAGCTGTTGAGCTATAAACTGCCTATGGGGGCTATGATGTTGTCTAATAGGACTATGTTATTGCCAAAGAGGGCTATGTGTTTCCCACAGGGCTATATTGATGCTAAAGAGTGTTATGTGCTGCCTACGGGGATATTTTGATGCCAAAGAGGGCTGTGTATTGCCTACTGGGCTATGTGATGCAAAAGAGGGCTACGTGCAGCCCACAAAGCTATGATGTTGCCTAAGAGGGCTATGCACTTCCTACGGGGCTATATCGTTGCCAAAAAGGGCTATGTGACTTCTAACAAAGACAAGGGGCTACCAATAAGGTTATGTAGATTGATTTGACACCTTCTAGGTTTATGGGGGCCTAAATAGGTGGTATGTTGTTTGTACCTACCGGGCTTATGGGGGCTTGGTTAGGTTGATGTTTGATTGTTATTGTATTTTATTAGATTCAGTAGTGGGTTGGCATGCTTATCTAAAAATTTGATTTCCTTACCTGATTGCTTTTGGTATATTATGATACTATCTCATTTAGTCTACAACCTTTCATACTCTGTACATTATGTTTTTACTGACGACCCATTGCCTGGGGGCACTGCATTCATACATGCAGGTCCTGACAGACGACTGAGTAGACCTCCTTAGCATCAGGATTGACTTTTATCCGGTTGGCTAGCCCCTTTCCTCCGGAGCTGCCTGAGTTGGGAGGTTTGTTACCTTTTGTTGTAAATATCTTTATGGGTAGGCTGGGGCCCTGTCCCGCTAATCTTTACTACTCTTAGAGGCTTGCATACTAGGGTGTGGGGTGTATAGCTATGTTATGGCCATATTGGCCTATGTTGTTGGTTTGCTGAATCTTGTGAGTTGTTTGATGTATTGTATTGATATATACCTGCTTTTAGTTTCGGTATAGATATCATGGTGGCCTCGACGGCCCAATCAGGACTTCTGTGCTAGTATGTTATTTATTTATATGATTTCCTGGGAGTAGCTGTTTCTTTTATAGATCAGTTGACAGGGGCCTTGCCGGCCGAGGGCTTAGTTTTAAGCCGAGATATACTTGTTTGTTTTCTTGATTGTGTGTGTGGCTGCCATGCGCTAGTAGCAAATGGTTGAGCAGTGTCGGCTTGGGCCTGAGTTTTGGCATTAGGAGCCAGTTGCGCCCCCGAGTTTGGGGCGTGACAAACTTGGTATCAGAGCAACGTCGTATCCTAGGGAGTGTGCAAGAAGTGTCTAGTAGAGTCTTGTTTATAAATGTGTTGTGCACCACATTCGATAAGAAAGAAGCTACCGGACATGTTAGAATGACTATCCTTCTTTTGCTCACCTCGTACTATAGAGCACTGTCTTAAGGGTTGAGGTTTCTGGCTTATAATTGGTACTTGTATGCAGATAGAGATGGTTGACACTAGACAAACCACTGCTAACTAGGGGCTAGATACAACTGCAAGCGAGGGTACCGACAAGGTACCACAGGTGGATGTAGCCCATTGTGAAACCCAGGGGGAGACATCTTCTCAGCCCCCTATAGCTTCTCCACTGCTTCAGGAGCCTCCGAGGGCTACAGGACTTCCGGCTCCACCAGCAGTACCACCTCTAGTTCCTCTTATTCCATCTGATCAGGATTTCAAGAGTGTAGTATATATGTTAGCACAGTTAGTAGCTGCACAACGCCAGCCAATTGTGCCAGATGTTGTCGGACCTTCTGAAGGGCCCGAAAGTTCTAGAGTTCGTGAATTTCTTGCCTTGAATCCTCCATAGTTTACAGGGACAGATTGCAGAGAAGACCCTCAACACATTATTGATCAGCTTCATAGGATCTTTAGAGTCATGCATGCCTCAAGAACTGAGTCAGTTGAGTTAGCAGCATTTCGATTGCGCGATGTTGCAGTATTGTGGTACGAGAGTTGGGAGAGATCTAGGGAAAAAGATGCATCCCTACCCACTTGGGATAGCTTTACAGAAGCTTTCATAGATCACTATTTGCCTCGAGAGATTAGGGATGACCGGATGAACCAGTTTCTGAATCTCCGACAGGGCATCATGAGTGTCCAAGAGTATGGGCTGAGATTTGATTCATTAGCTAGATATGCACCAGCATTTGTTGATACGATGCATGATAGGGTGCGTAGATTTATGGTAGGGCTCGACTCAGGCTATATCGATGCTTGTTCTACCGCTGCACTAAATGATAATATGGATATCTCGCGAATTCATGCATTTGCACAAGGCATAGAGGATCGCCGACATTTACAATATATGAGTGAGAGGGTCGAGAGAGAGAGACAGAAGAGGGCTAGGCCCGCTGGTTCAGAGGGATATTTTCAGGGTGGTCCCAGACCTCGATATTCTATTAGGCCACCTAGACCTCCACCACAGCAGTTCCAGGGTAGTAGATTTGATCGTCAGGGACAGTCAGACCCAGGTGAGGATTCACGAGCATCATACTCTCAGCAGCAGAGAGGTTCAGACCAGGCTAGGCCATCCCCGCCGCGTTGCGCTACTTGTGGTAGGATGAATTTCGAGAGGTGCAGACAGGGTTCCACAGGTTGTTATTATTGTGGACAGGAGGGGCATGGGTGGAGAAACTGCCCTATCATTGGTTAGGGTGGTATAGGTCAGTCGACCAGGTCAGCAATAGGTTCCTCATCATCTGCACAGTCTACAAGGCATAGACCACAAACTTCAGCACGTAGAAGTAGAGGCAGAGGCAGAGAGGGAGCATCTAGTTCTGGTAGTGGACAGAATCATACATATTCACTAGCCGACCGACAGGACTCAGAGTCATCACCAGATGTTGTGACAGGTACATTGATTGTTTGCTCCCACTGTGTTTATGCTTTGATAGATCCTGGATCTACTCTGTCTTATGTTACTCCATTTATTGCGGGGAAGGTATTTATAGTAGCAGAGTCATTAGATCGACCCTTTATTGTATGTACACCAGTTGGTGAGTCTATTATTGCCAGGAGAGTCTATCGAGGTTGCACGGTAGAAATTATCGACCGTCAGACCTCTGTAGATCTCGTAGAGTTAGAGATAGTCGATTTCGACGTCATTATGGGTATGGACTGGTTAATGTCTTGTTATGCTAATGTTGAGTGCCGGACAAAGATTGTTAGATTCCACTTTCCAGGAGAGACAGTTCGGGAATGGAAAGGCGATACATCAACGCCAAAAGGTAGGTTTATTTCCTATCTTAAGGCGAGGAGGATTATCGCTAAGGGTTGTATTTATCATCTTATTCGCGTTCATGATATAGATGCAAAACCACCGACTCTTCAGTCTATTCCGGTAGTTAATGAGTTTCAAGATGTATTTCCAGACGACCTTCCTGGTATCCCTCCAGAACGAGAAATTGATTTTACTATCGATATGCTACCAGGTACACAACCCATATCTATCCCTCCTTATAGAATGGCTCCTGCTGAGCTAAAGAAGTTGAAGGATCAACTGAAAGACTTGCTGGATAAAGGCTTTATTAGGCCTAGTGCTTCACCATGGGGTGCACCAGTGTTGTTCGTAAGGAAGAAATATGGCTCACTAAGAATGTGTATTGATTACCGATAGCTGAATAAGGCAACCATAAAGAATAAGTATCCCCTTCCGAGGATAGATGACTTGTTTGATCAGTTACAAGGTGCCAAGTGTTTCTCAAAGATTAATTTAAGATCAGGGTACCACCAGATATGAGTTTGGGAGAAAGACGTTTCAAAGACAACTTTTAGAACTAGATATGGACACTTTGAGTTCTTGGTAATGTATTTTGGATTAACTAATGCCCCAACAGTGTTCATGGACCTGATGAATAGTATATTCAGGCCGTATCTAGACTTGTTTGTGATTGTATTTATTGATGATATTTTGGTGTATTCACGTTCAAAAGATGAGCATGCAAATCATCTGCGAGCAGTCCTTCAGGTTCTTCGAGACCGAGAAATTTATGCAAAGTTTTCCAAATGTGAGTTCTGGTTGGACTCTGTAGCGTTCTTAGGCCATATTGTATCAGATGCAGGCATTGCGGTTGATACACAAACGATTGAGGCCGTAAAGACTTGGCCCATACCCATGACTCTGACTGAGGTTCGTAGTTTCTTAGGGTTAGCTGGGTACTATAGAAGGTTTGTAGAGAGGTTTTATTCAATTTCAGCCCCATTAACGAAGCTGACTCAAAAAACAACTAAGTTCCAGTAGACTGAGGTTTGCGAGCATAGTTTCCAGGAGCTAAAGGACAGGTTGACATCAACACCAGTTCTTGCATTTCCAGATGGTTCAGAAGGCTATACTATGTATTGTGATGCTTCTGGTGTTGGGTTGGGATGTATTCTAATGCAACATGGTAAGGTTATCGCATATGCTTCAAGGAAGTTGAGAAAGCATGAGAAGAACTATCCGACCCGCGATTTAGAGTTGGCTGCAGTTGTGCATGCGCTAAAGATTTGGAGACACTATTTGTATGGCGTTCATGTTGACATCTTCACAATCATAAAAGCCTTCAATTTATCTTTAGACAGAAGGAGGTAAATTTGCGACAACGTCGATGGCTTGAGTCACTGAAAGACTACGACATGGACATTTTATATCATCCAGGAAAGGCGAATGTGGTAGCTGATGCCCTCAGTCAAAGATCTATGGGTAGTTTATCATATTTAGGTATTGAGAAGCGTGAGCTAACGCGAGAGCTTCATCAGTTAGCTAGCATGGGAGTCAAATTGTTAGAGGCAGAAGATAGTGGGGTAACAATTCAGGACACATCCGTATCATCTCTAGTTGTAGAAGTAAAATCACGGCAACAAGAGGATCCTAGCTTAGAGCATCTCAGAGCCAAGGCTCAGAATCAACAGACTTTAGCATTTGATATAGCAGGAGATGGAGTCCATAGATATATTGGTCGATTGTGTGTTCCGAATGTTGCAGAGCTTCCGCATCGGATTATGGAAGAGGCACATCATTCCCGTTATTCTATTCACCCTGGTTTGACGAAGATGTACCATGATATTAAGGAGATCTATTGGTGGCATGGGACGAAGAAGGACGTTGCTGAGTTTGTGGTACAGTGTCCTAACTGCCAACAGGTTAAGGTTGAGCACCAAAAGCACGCTGGGCTAGTTCAGGAGATAGCCATGCCATGTGGAAGTAGGAAGCAATTAATATGGATTTTATTACAGGGTTACCTCGATCGCGTCGCAAGTTTGACACTATTTGGGTAATTATTGATAGACTAACAAAATCAACCCACTTCTTACCAGTCAGGGCTACTTTTACGGACGAAGACTATGCATGGCTCTATATGAGGGAGATTGTTAGGCTACACGGTGTCCTAGTATCTATTATCTCTGATAGAGGAACATAATTCACCGCAAACTTCTGGAAGTCCTTCCAGAAAGGATTAGGGACACAAGTTAATCTTAGTACAACCTTTCACCCTCAGACAGATGACAAGGCTGAGCGCACAATTTTGACACTCGAGGATATGCTACGGGCGTGTGCGCTAGACTTCAAAGGGAGTTGGGATGACCACTTACCTCTTATAGAGTTCACATACAATATTAGTTATCATTCCAGCATCAGGATGACACCTTATGAGGCTTTGTATGGGAGAAAATATAGATCCCCCATTGGATGGTTCGAGGTAGGTGAGTCAGGGTTGATTGGACCCGACTTAGTACAACAGACAGTGGATCAGGATAAGCTTATACAGGAGAGGTTGCTAACAACTCAAAGTCAAAATAAGTCATACTCAGATGTGCGACGAAGAGACTTAGAGTTTTGTGTCGATGACTGGGTATTCTTGAAAGTCTTGCCTATGAAGGGTGTTATGAGATTTGGCAAAAGGGCAAGCTTAGTCCAAGATTCATTGGGCCATACCGGATCCATCGGAGGGTAGGACGGGTGGCTTATGAGTTAGAATTGCCTTCGGGGCCAGAATCTGTTCCTCCAATTTTCCATGTATCGATGCTACGGAACTGCGTAGGAGACCCTTCTCGGGTTGTCCCGGTTGAGGATGTTCATATCACAAAGGAGTTATCCTACGAGGAAAGTCCAGTTGCCATATTAGATCGACATGTCCGTAAATTGAGGACCAAAGAGGTGGCTTCGGTTAAAGTTTTGTGGAGAAACAGGAATAGAGAAGAGGTGACCAGGGAAACTGAGGATGACATGAGGTCCAAATATCCTCACTTGTTTCATATCCCAAGGAGATGGCATATCAGGTTATATTGGTGCAGTGGGGTAAGATACCTATCAATTTTTTTATATTATTGCTTATTATTATGGTTGTCGTCGTTGTATTTTTTCTCGCACTATTATTGCGGAGCTACAATGCTTATCTATTTATGTCGTCCTGTGAGACACTTAGATTAAAAATTTATGCGTTACAGGTTCTGGATAGTCACATTCACAAAGGATACTTTGTTTAAACTTTGGAAACTCCTAAGGACATAGCCGTATGACTCAGGTTTTTCATTCGAGGACGAATGTTTCTAAGAGGGGAAGGATGTAACACCTCAACTTTTCTAAATGTCTAAATTAATTCGTATATTGGTGGAAATACAAAGAGGGTGAGTAATAAATTAAGAATGATGTGGTATGTCATATTTTAAGTGTTCAAGGGTTGTATCTCAAGTTTTGAGGTAAGGTAAGTCGCAAAATAAAAGTGGGCGAAAGTTATCGTAAGTTCCTTTATAAAGATTTCTCTGAAATTTGGGTCAAATGTTTCGGAAGTTTTATCCCAATATATAATGAGTTATGGGCCCCACAAGCCATTAAATCTAAGGTCTACGAGTCTAGTTTCCAATGCATCAAACGGTTTGTTCATACGACTTCAGAATAGAGAGATATTCACGTTTTTGCGAGACTGCGCAAGCAGGCACGTGAGGCGGGTCCACTAAGTCGGTGGAAGCTTATAAGATAGCATCTTCTTCATTTTTCTTCATTCCAAATAGTGAGAAACCCACGAAAATCATAGAAATACTCCTCAAATCATCCTTGTGTGTTCATGATCTCTTCTTGGCCACTTATAAAAAATTACCCTACGTCGCGAGCTCGTCGTTTTGGTATAATTTTCATGGTGAATTGAGCGGTGTAGCTCCGTGGAGGTTGTGGCAGCAGGGTTTTTTCTCTCCAGTAGAGTGATTGTATTCAAGTGTTCTGTTCATTTAAAGAAAGGTAGGAATCACCTTTTATCAGCTTACGGATACCTTAGGTCTTGGATTGTAGTTTACGATAGGAATCCGTATCGATTGTCGAATTATCGTAGTAATTTTTATCCTTAATTACTGATTGAATTTACCTTTTTCTTTAGTGTTGTAGTGGTGTGGATGGAGGTATCTTCAGCATAAATAATAAAGGAAAAGGTATGTTAAGGCTACTCCCTTCGTT
>JAJOOS010010855.1:0-40747 GCA_029582725.1 Solanum chiquidenum | reverse complement strand
AGGACTTTCCTAGAAGTGATGAGCTTGGCTTACTATTCCCAAGTTCGAGTGTGTCCTTAAAGATTCAAGGACCTTTATGTTTAAGAGTTTCTTTAAGTTCATTGTACTAGATAGTAGTCCCTTTTGTATTGTAAGGGATCTGTCCCTCTTGTGTTGTAGTCGTGTTTTAAGATGGCTACTTTGAGACGTAGTATTCCGATTTTGTATTTAAGGTTTAAATGAAGTGACTTTCTAAGTCTTGTGTTATAATATGAAAAGTTTTAAATTTTCCGCTATTTTTCTATGATAATGCAATGACGAATGCTAAGGGCTTGTATAAGACCTTCGAGAGGTCGTATATGCCGGTAACGACTAGGGGGTGCTCTCGGTCGTTACACTAGTGACCTTAATTTATATTCAAAATCACTTCCACACTAAAGAATTTACCTTAACACCTAAGAAAATTAAGAGTCACTCAGTACGACCTTATACGCAATTCAAGAATGGTTTGGTCTTAACATAGAAATTTTGGGGTGATACAAACACATATTGCAAACTTTTATGCCAGTGAAGACATCAACATGGACACCATATAAATAATGCATCCATATATATAAAGCAAACACAGCTGCCACTAGTTCTAAGTCATAGTTAGGGTAGTTCTTTTCGCGAATCTTAAGTTATCTTGACCATAGGCAATGACTTTCCCATTTTTCATACGGACACATCCCAACCCAATTCTTGAAGCATCACAATAGCAACAAACACATTGGTTCTTTCTGCTCAAGTCAACACCGGATCAAAGGTAAGTCTATCTTTCAATTCCTGAAAACACTTCTGACAAGCTTCTAACAATAAGAATTTGACTTTCTTTTGGGTCAATGCCATCAATAGAGAGGCGATCAAAGTAAAACCTTCCACAAACCTTCTACATTAACTCGATAAACCTAAGAAACTTCTGATATCTGAAGGGATAGAGGTCTAGGCCAACTCTTAATTACAACTGTCTTCTTAGGATCTACCTTATTACCTTTTCCAGAAACAATCTGACCAAGAAAAGCCATTGATCTTAACCAAAACTCATATTTACTAAACTTTGCAAAGAGTTGTCGGTCTTTGAGGAATTCCAACACAATTCTCAAATTGTCGGTATGCTCATCTTCACTCTTTGAATAGATCAAGATATCATAAATAAATAAGATCATGAACATATCAAGGTATTGTCTGAACACCCTATTTATCAAATCCATAAATGCAGTCAGAGCATTATTCAACCTGAATGACATCATCAAAAACTCATAGTGCCCATATGAAGTCTTAAAGGCCATCTTTAGAATGTCATCTTTGTTCACCCACAATTGGTGATAACCTAACCAAAGGTTAATCTTGGAGAAGTAATTTGCTCCTTGAAGTTGATAAAACAAGTCCTCTATCCTTGGGAGAGGATACTTATTCTTAATGGTAATCTTGTTCAACTGGCGATAGTAAATGCACATGCGAAGTGAACCATCTTTCTTTCGAACAAATAAAACTGGAGCACCCAATGTTGAGATTCTCAGTCAGATGAAGCCCTTATCCAACAAACCTTTCAACTGTTCATTTAACTCCTTAAGTTTTGTTGGAGCCATTTGGTAAAGAGGAATAGAGATGAGTTGTGTATCTGCGAGTAAGTCAATATTGAAGTCTATTTCCCTTTCGGGACGAACACCGGGTAGATAGTCGAGAAACACTTCAGGAAACTCATTAACAACGGGGACCGGCTCAAGAGTAGGGGTTTCAGAATCTGCATCCCTCACCCTAACTAGATGATATATGCAACCCTTAGAAATTATCTTTCTAGCTTTAAGACAAGAGACAAATGGACATTTCGACATATAGTTTCTCCCTTTTCACTCTATGATAGGCTCATTTGGAAATTGAAACTTGACAACTCGGGCTCTAGAATCAATATAAGCATAACAAGTATGCAACCAATCAATACTAAGAATAACGTCAAAATATAACATATCAAGCTCTACAAGATCAACATGCGTGAATTTATGGGATAAGGAGACACAACAATTTGAGATTGAAAGAATAGTAACATATTTGATGATGACCTATCCTATTTGTGATTAATGAGCTTTATTGAGAAATTCTACTATACCCAAGTTAAATCATCTACTAATTCTAACACCTCAAGAGTCCTTTAGTTTTGTGAATCATAAAATATTTCCATTTTGATAATTGGGTTTCAGAATTGCTATTATTAAAGTTGGTGGACGTCTTCACCTTTTTTTGAAATTTAAACTTCAAGTGAAATAATTGCTTGTTAATTCAATAATTACATTCATACCCACACACCATTCCCTACGGGATTCAACCCTGAATCTTTGTTGGGTTTTTATTGACGAAAACCGCTCACTCTTTTAATTTTTTTTGGAGAGTGATTTCACTGCTATAAAAAATGGTGCCGCTGTCGGGGAATGGTTGTTAGAAATTTAATTTAAGAAGTAATTTATATATGAATTTATTTTATAGTTGAACGGTCTTATGCTTGAGTTTCTTGTGGTGACCTTTTGATAGGTATACTAATGAATTCACATCTTGGTAAT
This sequence comes from Solanum chiquidenum, assembly GCA_029582725.1. Taxonomy (NCBI): domain Eukaryota; kingdom Viridiplantae; phylum Streptophyta; class Magnoliopsida; order Solanales; family Solanaceae; genus Solanum; species Solanum chiquidenum. The sequence goes on along the minus strand of JAJOOS010010855.1, from coordinate 38,174 downwards.
GATTCTAGTTTCGATTTATGTTAGAAAATAAAAGGAAGTGGGTTCTTCATGTGCTGTGAACTCATAGCATATTTGAATCTCAAAACTAAGGATTAGTCTGAGAAATCGAGCTTGTTTATCTGGATATGATGGTTTCTTTAATGTTTGTACACCTGAAACAGTTGGATGAAAAAGATAGAAGAAAGATGGAAAATAAAACCCAAGTCTAAGACTACGAGGCTGAACATGAGCTGTGGTCCATTAGATGGGTCATCTGAAGGCTCATGGTAGTGGTCCTCGTAGTCTTAGAACTGGGTTGGGTAGCTACTGGCTTCACTGCCTCTTCGCCATGACCCAAGACCCACGACCCACGAACCGTGGATGGGACCATGGTCCATCCTGGTTGGGCGTGGTTCATGGTGTGTGGTTTGATGAAATGGGGCTTAAGATACGGAGCTCACCCATAAGGCATAGATGGACCTACGCCTCATAGGTCCCCATCCATGGGTGACTGTTTGGGCAGCTTTTAGGGTAGACTTTAGGGTCCTCCTCAAGGACCCTTGGTTGGTACTTGGGGGTCGTAACTTGACATTTAAACCCTAAACCCTTCATTTTAAGTACAAGAAGAAAATTTTGTGACTCTAACCCTTACGGCAAGCTCTAGTTAAGCCTACTAGTTTCCGGGGTGTTACAACACTACAGCCCATGTAGTACTCCATGGAGTTGCGCCTTCACTTGGGTAGCCACTGGCTTCACTGTCTCTTCTCCACGAAATATAATATGGTTCATCCACTGGATCACGGCCCATCTTGGGCTTTGTGGTCCATTAGACGGTCCGTGGGTCGTAGGTCGTGGGTCATGCCTGCAAGCTGTCCCAAAGTCGGTTGAAAGGAGGGGTTGTTTAGGTAATTCCTATTTTAGTTAGTATGATGTGAGGTCATTTTGTATTGTTTTAATACACCTATATAAGTATTTTTAAGTCATTAACCAACCCATTCACCTTATAAAATCCCAAAACCCAAATCCATAACCAATTTTCCCCAAAATAAACTCTCTATAGAACTCCAAGGAAGAAGAAAGGTGAACCCATGGTTAAAGAATCAAGCTTTTCTCCTCAAATTCATGGGAAATATTCAATAAGGTATGGTATCTCTTCATCCACGGGTAGCCTTCACCCATGGAGCCTCTTCAAAAACCCCAACTTCAAAGCTAGAACACCCAAAAGTTAAGGTTTGACTTCAATCTCATAGATTCATTTCAAATTCATTTTAAATGATTGAATTATGTTTATTTATGGATATAGTGATGATTTTATATGATTTTAAGTTGAATTCCTGAAGAATCCATGAATTACCCTATTTTCTCAAATTGAATCTTAAAGTCTGGGTGTTGATTGTTGCAAGTAGAATGTTATAGAATTATGAATGTAAAGAATTGATTACTTGAATAATGTTACTGTCACGACCCAAGAGCACCCCTTAGTCATAACCGGCATACTCGACCTCGAAGAGGTCTTATATAGGCCCTTAGCATTCATCATTGCATATATCATAGAATAAAAATGGAAAATTTAAAACTTTTCACAATCAATGTCAGTGTCTCATATAGAAAACAAATAGAATATAGAATGTCTAGACACCGTCTCATGAAACCATCTAAGTACAACATCAAAATCTCAAATTGGGAACATAGACCTTTACAATATTGAAGTCTCATAGTAGAAAGTACATAATAAGTGTATGAGTCTATAACAATAGAAAGAAATCATAAATGACATCATGTTATCCTCGGAACTTGAGGACATACCAGAGTCTTGGAGAATGCAATCCAAGCCTTTCTTCCCTTGCAACAAGAGCCTACTAGATGGAACCTACACTTAGTAGAAAAAGGGAAGAAATATGGGTTAGCACAATCAGTTATACTAAGTATGGAAGCCATGCAATTAAAACCATATAAAACATGCATAAAAGGGACCTTTATTGAAAACATGCTATTTAAAGTTAAAAGCCAAAATGCACATTCAAGGAATAAATAATCAATCCATACTATAAGATAAAGATACATTCATGATCATAATTAACATTACACAATGCCATTATTCATATCTTACATACTTGAGTTCACTTAACATCATACCATGAAGACACCACCCATGCCCCCCTTTTCAAGTTCACTTGTGCAATGTACATATGGAGTCCCATACCCCCATATTTACTAAGTAAAGCCATTAAGAAAACATAAGTGTAGTCACTTACATAAACATCATCAAAATAAGTGAAATCAACTTTAACCTCATTCATAAGTTGCCATATATAAAGAACTCACACAAGAACTCCTCTTAAGACCCACTTGTGCAATGTGTAGGTAAGGTCCAATACCCTTACCTATACTAAGTGACATCTCTTGAGAAATCCTAGTTAGAGTTCATATCTTTTTTCGTAGTCATTTTCATTCATTAGTTCATTCTTACATAATTGGGAGACTTGCCATAACCAACATAGACCATGTGAGCTACATGGAACCCGGTGTCTTCCTCCCACACCGAAAAGAGAGTTTTCAACTTTCCAAGATAGAAAATTGGTACATTATAGCATCTAGGTGGATCCACTAGCTAACAATTCTATGTTGGCACATAGTTAAGGGATAAGGAGATTTATTCTAGAAACCCTCTTTATGCTTCATAGCATTGTAGTTTCCATCGCATGAGACCTCTTTAGTGGAAACCTTACACCTTGGTGAAGGAGTCCTATCTCATATACATATCCTCTCGGTGCTAAGCACAAACTCCCCATTAAGTAACTTTAAGTCTTTACTTAAGCATTAGTTCATAAAGAATACCTTACGGACTTAATCCCTTGTATATCGTTTAGCTCAAGGGTTTCAAAGATTAGAATATCCTTTCATCATAAAACCAACATCATGTGAGAATGTTCTTTCATAGCATAGTCATAGAGTGTTTATGAGAATTGCCTCTTATTAAACATAACAACACATTCATAAACATCTCACAACATTCATGTTCATATCAAAACATGCTTGATTATAAATAGGGCTATAGGGAAGAGGAATCATGACTCAACACCATAACCAACAAATCAAGTAAACAGCTCCACCATAAGTGGATCAACAATTCAATAGAAGATTATTCATCAAATTGAAATCCTTCATCTATAACCTTCAAGGCCTTCTTCAAGATTCAACCCTATTTTCTTGATATTCATTAATCATATAGGATAAAATCACAATACAATATGGAATTACATGTAAACATACTAGATTGTCATCATTGGATCAATATTCTATACATGCTAGGGTTTGGAATTGAGAAAGAAAGGAAATCATGGGTCTTGTGGGGAATTGTTCAAAAACCATAACCATTACATGAATTCATCCACAAATACTAATATATAATCATAAACATTCATTATAAATTAATAGAATCGAGTTTAGAAAGTGACCCACGACTTTGAGTGAAAACGTACAAATTGGGGAACCTTGAAATCCAATTTTGAGAGGGCCTCTTGGGTAAAAGATCCCAAGAGTGAAAAGAATCCACACCTTAGATAAATCCTTGATAATTGATGGAGGAATTCCAGATCCTTGGAGCCCTAGTTTGAACCCTAACTTTGAGCTCCTTCTTTGTTCTTCAATGGGGCAACCTCTAGAGAGAGAAATATTGCAAGGAGGTGGGTCTTCTCTTATTTTCTTTTAAGAGTCATTGAAATGGGGGAATTTGACTCTAAAAAGTATTTAGAGTTGGTAGAAAAAGAGTAGAAAGTATTGTTTTAAGTTTAGGAAAGAATTACCAAAGGCCCCTTCATTTAACTTAAACTTCCAACCCCTTCACGCTGAAGTTCGCCCTTTGGACCATCTTGGTCTGCCATGTCATTGGGAGAATCACCCTTTGGACGTTCATGCCGCCCATTTTAACAGTGAGCCCCCTAAATAGGGCAGTTCACTAGGCGATGGGGAGGGGCAATGGGTGCAACCCATTAGGCGATCCTCCCCTCATCTCGCCCTTTGTTACAGTAGGTTGGGACTAGGGAGAGGCTGTCCGTTAGGCGATGTGAGGCCTTTGGCATATCACCAAGGCTCATGAGCGAAGCTATTGCCCATCGCCGAATTGTCTTGAGGTAAGTATTGTTTTCCCTTATCTTTCTTAGGTAGTGTAGGGTCCTAGACTTCACCCTAGATATTTTACCTATTCCCCTTCGATCCTATTTTAGTTCTAAACATCTCCGAAAAGCTATTAACAATCCTTACGATTAGACTTCATTATGCTATTAGACTACACGTTAGGCTCTAGCTTAGGTCATTACACATACGGGGTGTTACAATTACTATCCATGTCTATTGTAGTAATTCTAGACGTGTTGATGAATCATTATATATGGTCCTTGAAGGACAATTTATGAGAATTATGCATGACTATGAGATTTATGTATATTCTTTATGAACACTTAGAGAGTAATGTGATTATGATTATGATGTAATTGTGGTGTTGTTGAAAGGCTATTCTCACAGACACACACACACTTATGAATGAAGTATGAATGAAGTTTCTGTGATTATAATAATGATGATGTGTTGACTGAAAGTCAATTCTCAATTATACACTTGTGAATGAATATGACATATTGTAAAAGGCTCTTCTCACCTCAATGAATCGGTAGGCTAAGGGAACCCTTTCATGTGTAATTAATGATCTATTCTAATGATGTACCTTTAATCGGTAGGCCAATGGCATCTCTTCCGTGATTAACTAATGAACTATGATAAGGCATGTTTTGAATCGGTAGGCCAATGGTACCCCTTTCATGAGGAGTCAATGAGCTATTCTAATGATGTACCTTGAATCTGGGGCTAAGGGCACCTTTTCATGAGTAATGATATTAATAGAGAATTAACTACTTCATGGGAATTTAATGCTTAGCACCGAGTGGATATGGTGAGGTGGAATCTCTCTCTATGTATGGCAAGGTCTAGTAACAACCTCCTTATCCCATAACTATGTGCCCCCATAGGTCTTTAGCTAGTGGATCCACCTAAAAGCTAATACATGTTAGTTCTACCTTAGGAAAGTAGGACACCTCTTTTTGGTGTGGGGCATAACACTGGATTAAATGTTAAGCTCACATGGTCTATGTCGGTTAAGGTTTATTCCCACTATGAACAAGAATATGAGTTATGAACTTTGGTTACTCAAGAAGCTCTACTTAGTGTAGGTGGGGGTATGGGACTTCATCCATGTATTGGACAAGTAGTCTTTGAGAGTAGTTATGGTGTGTTCCTTTCATAATATGATGATTTATGAAATGAAGTATGTTTAATGTGGATTGTTTTATGAGTTGATTTCCTTGATATGACTTAGTAAATGTGAAGGTTTCCTTGTCTATGAGTATGAACAGAGGATGAAATCAAAGAATGGTAAGTATGATAATGGTGGCCTAAAAGTGGTACTTAGTATAGATGGGATTATGGGATCTTATCTATGTTGTCACGACCTGAACTTACACCCCGGACGTAACACAGTGTACAAGACTTTGAAGAGCCTCAGACAAACCTTATAGCATTCATAAAATAAAACATAAGAAAGAGTGCGGAATTTAAAACTCTTTTAATCCATAAAATAAAAAATCTTTATTTAAAACAACGGATGTCCAGACATAGTCTCACATGGCCATGTACTACAATCGAGGTCTCAAAATAGGGTCACGGACATTAAAATAGAGAGTCTAAAAAGTATCTAGCACAATGAAAGACATGAAACATCAATAAAGCACTTGTCCTCAGATCCATGAGGACATACCACAAGCTTTAGAAGGAATTGATGTTTATCGTGACCAACGACATAACTACGGTTCCAGTGTCTACGATCGTCGATAATATAGTAACCCAATCGAGAGTTGGGGTTGTGTCCCAAGGGAGTCATTCTGAGAATTGATAGGGAATAAAATCTAGTTCTAACTAGTCGTAGCTAAAGACATTAACGAATAAAAATATTTTAAATTAAAAGGGGGGACACAAAAGTGTCAAATATCAAATTGGGGTTTTCTCACAACTATAGCTAAAACAACAAAAATAATAAGAAAATCAAGTATGGGGATGAGTTCTTAGGGTGTGACCGCAATACAAGTTGGGATAAATAGTTGGGTACATGCTTTTGATAGAAACTTTGCAAGATAATAGTGACTAGGGTAAGCTTTAGATGGAAATAAGTTCCCTCTCGGGCAACTTACCCTGTTTCAAATCCGTTCCTCTCGGACACCCATTTGCCGCATGAAGACCAGCCTACAGCTTAACCTACTCACTCTCTCGAGCTGAGCGTCAGGATATGGGACTAGGGCTCACCCTCTCGGGCTGAACGTCATGTCGACCCACTCCTTAGGCCATTAGTCTAGTGGTCTTGGTTTTACGACCTCCCTCTAGGGTAAGCCGAAAACAGATGGGTTGCTTTGTATTTGCTACTACAAACCCATTAACTTAAGCCACAACCACTAGGTGAAATCACCATTAAAATACATCTAACCTACCAGCAAGCAAGACCCAACAATAATATCAACACATATTTACTAAATCACATCCCAAGAATAGGGTTTTTTAGTCACTCATCAAGAAATAACAAAATACACCTAAAATGATAATGAAATCAAATGAGTATAAGAAATTAAACCTTGATTTAAGCATAGGAATATGAATATAGAAGGCTCACTTCCAACTTGGGAAAGATGAACTCCTTTCTTCAAGTCTTCCAAAACCCTCTCCAAACTTGAGAGTAAAAAGTACTAAAAATTATATTGTCTAAAATTTACACTAAAGTCTCTTTCTAAAATATGATACTAACTAATATCTCTTAATGAATATTTACAATGTTCAAAAATATTTCTTGTGGCAGATCACTCGGCAACATTAGTCGGAATCACCGATCAACTCGACTATTCGCCTTTTGGTGTAGTTCATCGCCGTCTTGCACCGTCCTTCGGCATCGTTGTGCTCTATGTCATTGGGCGACATAGTACTGCTTCGCAGAACTATTCGACGACACGCCGACTTCTCCTTCAATCCCCTTTTGATCAACTTCCTTCAGGGCTTCGCGTACTGGAACAAATGGCGGAGTGCATCCCCTTGGCGATTCACCAATTGTGCTTGGCGATGCTGAGGCTTCAGCTTCTTTGTTCTTTCCAACCTTTTTGTTCATTTTTGCGCCTAAGTGTCCATGCTTTCAATAAAACTTCAAATACCTGAAACTTAAGAGTTTTCATCAAATATTAAGACGAAATAAGCATTCGAGGACACTATTCTTATCAAAATAAAGCCTTAAATAAGTCCAATTTGTGGACTCATCAACACCCCCAACTTAAAATTTTGCTTGTCCTCAAGCAAACTCAATTTCAATCGTTCAAAAAGGGTGTCTCAAACAGTGCTACACAACACTCAATCATGAATGCACACTACAAGACTAAATTTACTTATGCAAGGATCAATTGTGTAATTAAAGATTCAGGTTGTGACACACCATTTCCAAAGATTCTCATGTTCACAATACTTTCTACTAATGCAGGTTCAAGCTCAACGAAAGTATCTAAATGCCCTCACACAAAAATGATTCCATATCCACCCATAGAGGCTACTCAATTTAAGACCAGAAATCAGATGCAACACTCACACTCAAAAATAGGAACACAATGCTTGTTTTCACCCATAGGTTTGCCCTTATTTTTCAATCGACTTTCGATTCGGCTTACTCAAGATCAAAAAGGTCTTTTCAAGGCTTGTAATGAGGCTGAGTGTAAAGGTATGGTCATTTCGGCTCAGTGACTTCTTCATCCTCGTGAGATGTCATGTTCTCAAAAAGTCTTTTTTCCTTCCCTTGTCAATTTTTCTTCTAGTGCTTCTAAGTCATCCTTTCATTCACTCTCCATGTATTGCTTGGAAACCCAATTCCTGTTGCACTTTTATTCCACAAAATTTAAATATTATATATATATATATATATAGTTTTTTTAAGGGTTTCCATTCTGTTCTGAAATATCATGGGATTGAGGGAGACTTTTCTTGCACTTCTTGACTTCTCCTTTTCGTTTTCACTACACCCCCAACTTATGCTTTTGGCCTAAGTTGGCTATTCACTAAGCAACAAATTAAGAGGATTATAGGTAGTGGGTCAAGTAAAGTCTAGGGTTCATCAAGGTTCTTCCAAAGAAAGGTAAGGCTCAAGGGGTGTTCAAAAGAGTTTCACACACTCACGGGTAGGCCACAAAAGAGGTATATGTCACATTTGGTTCACACTCTTTAAAGTTTCCTAAGATCATATCAAGAGGACACCTTTCTAAATCAATCAGACTAACAGGGAAAATTATGGGTTTATTCATGCACGGTTCAAAGTAAGCTAATCACACTAGGCATTGCCACTTAAGTCAAACAAGACTACACACTTTCGGTAGTGTGCAACGATCATTACAAGAGATTCAATTTGATAAATGGCTAATCACAACGAGATGCAAAGAGTTCACATATTGTCTATGCAACTTCATTTGGCCTCATCGTAGCCGTACATTCATGTTCGTTCAATTGAGAGCACTATTCAAGTCATCGGTATTGATCGAAGCCGAGACTCAAAATGTTGCAAAAGAACTGCCACATCAACTCACGAGGGGTGGTATAAATGTGTGAAAAATTCAAAAAAATTCAGAAGAGTCAAAATCATTTTGCAATTATAATTAAACAGAAACGGATCTACAAGCTCAAACAATCGCAAAGCAGTTTTAACACAATTTAAAACAGAACAACCCAAATCTATACAAAACACAAGTATCTGAAATAAGCACACAAAAGTTGAGCCTCACCCTACCACAAATAAAAGCAGTTGTCCTCAAATGCAAATAAAAGTATCAGAACTGGAAAATATAATTAGACAGAAAGGGGGTAAAGAAAGGTCTTGTCTAAGCAGTCTCTCTCTCTGTATGGGCCTTAGTAGATGGAGCAGTTTGTATATGGGCATCATTACCCGGAGTAGCCTCATAATGAATAGTAGTGCCAGATCCACTGGGAGCTATTGTGGACGTCTCAGTCGGCAATGTTTGGATCACCGGCTACACAAACATCTCTGTAAGATCTGGCAAGTCTCTGAGTATTCCCTTATCTCTGCTATCCTATGTCTCCTTAGCATACAATGATATCAACTTCTCATCGGTCTCTGCATCTGACTCTGCATGTGTTACTCTTTTCCTCGACACATCTCCGGTGGTCCCAGGCACACCACTCCTCAGCAGCGGCGCCATTTTGATGCTTATCGTGACCGATGACACTAACTACGGTTTGAGAGTCTACGATCGTCGATAATATACTAACACAACCGAGGGTTGGGGTTGTGTCCCAAGGGAGCGGTTTTGAGAATTGATAGAAAAATAAAATCTTGTTCTAACTAGTCGTAGCTAAAGACATTAACGAATAAAAACATTGTAAATTAAAAGGGGGGACACAAAAGTGTCAAATATCAATTTAGGGTTTTCTCACAACTATAGCTAAAACAACAAAAATAACAAGAAAATCTAGTATGGGGATGAGTTCTTGGGGTGTGACCGCAATACAAGTTGGGATAAATAGTTGGGTACATGCTTTTGATAGAAACTTTGCAAGATAATAGCGACTAGGGTAAGCTTTAGATGGAAATAAGTTCCCTCCCGGGCAACTTACCCTGTTTCAAATCTGTTCCTCTCGGACACCCATTTGCCACATGAAGACCAGCCTACAGCTTAACCTACTCACTCTCTCGAGCTGAGTGTCAGGATATGGGACTAGGGCTCATCCTCTCGGGCTGAACGTCATGTCGACCCACTCCTTAGGCCATTAGTCTAGTGGTCTTGGTTTTACGACCTCCCTCTCGGGCAAGCAGAAAACACATGGGTTGGTTTGTATTTGCTACTACAAACCCATTAACTTAAGCCATAACCACTAGGTGAAATGACCATTAAAATACATCTAACCTACCAGCAAGCAAGACCCAACAATAATATCAACACATATTTGCTAAATCACATCCCAAGAATAAGGTTTTTTAGTCACACATCAAGAAATAATAAAATGATAATAAAATCAAATGAGTATAAGAAATTAAACCTTGATTTAAGCAAAGGAAGATGAATATAGAAAACCCACTTCCAACTTGGGAAAGATGAACTCCTTTCTTCAAGTCTTCCAAAACCCTCTCCAAACTTGAGAGTAAAAAGCACTAAAAATTATATTGTCTAAAATTTACAGTAAAGTCTCTTTCGAAAATCTGATACTAACTGATATCTCTCAACGAGTATTTATAGTTTTTAAAAAATATGTGTTGTGGCGGATATCACTCGGCGATTCACCCCTTGGTGTAATTCAACGTCGTCTTGCACCGTCCTTCAACATCGTTGTGCTATGTGTCATTTGTGACATAGTACTACTTCATGGAACTATTTGGTGACACGCCAACTACTCCTTTAATCGCCTTTTGATCAACTTCCTTCAGGGCTTCGCGTATTGGAACAAAGGGTGGAGTGCATCCCTTTGGCAATTCGCCAAGTGGGTTTGGTGATGCTCAGGCTTCAGCCTCTTTGTTCCTTTTTGTGCCTAAGTGTCCATGCTTTCAATAAAACTTCAAATACCTGAAAGTTAAGAGTTTTAATCAAATATTGAGATAAAATAAGCATTCGAGGACACTATTCTTATAAAAATAAATCCCTAAATGAGTTCAATTTGTGGACTCATCAGGAATCAATCCAAGCTTTGAACTAGAAGGAATCACCTTAAATGGCGGAACCTACACTTTGTAAAAAAATTGAAGAAATATGAGTTAGCACACAAAAATATACTAAGTATGATAGCCATGCAAAAACCATGCTTAAAAGGGACATTTTGGTTGAAGACCATGCTATATGCCAAATTTTAGAAACATCATGAAATTTAGAATAAAAGGCATAAGGTACAATCATATTCAACATATAAGCCATTACGTCACACTGGAACCATCATCTGAAGTAACCCTAAGATATACTTGTGCAATTTAAGAATGGCATCCCATGCTACCAATCATACTAAGTACCACATTGAGGCCACCATAGATGAACTTACCATTCTTCATACTCATCTTTAGTCAATACTCATGCATAAGGAACATTCATATTTCATAAGTCATGATAAGGAAAGTAACTCATAATAACATTTCCAAGTACAACATGCATTATTTCATTAAGCCTTTAAGTAAACATTCTCATTAGCTTCATTATGAGCACATTCATTTCATCAGACATTAGGACATTAGAGAAACACACCATAGCCCTCTCAAAGCCTACTGAGGAAATGCATGAATGACATCCTATAATACCACCCACAGTTCATAGAACCTCTAAAGTAACCATAGCACATAACTCACATGATGAGAATAAGCATTAACCGACATAGACCATGTGAGCTTAACATAGAATCCGGTGTCTATTCACACCGTAATGGGTTGGTCTTATTGCCTAAGGTAGGACCAGTAACATTTTTGCTTAGGTGGATCCACTAGCTAATAAACTATGTGGGTACATAGTTATGGGATACGAAAGATGTTCATTAAAACCTGGCCTAATCATGGGGAGAGTTTCCATCTTACCATATTCACTCGGTGCTAAGCTTACATTCCCATAGAGTAGTTCATTACTTTAACATTATTACACATGAACGGGTATCATAAGCCTACCGATTCAAGGTACATCATTTAACACATGAAAGGGTGCCACAAACCTACCAATTCAAGGTTTATAATTAGGATAGCTCATTGAATCCTCATGAAAGTGTGTCATAGGCCTACCGATTCAAGGTTCAGCATTATCATTTATTGAAGGGGGGCATTAACCTACTGATCCAAGGTATATCATTATCATGCATGGAAGGGTGCCATTAGCCTACCCATCGAACAAAACATCATTACAATACTTCGTAGACTCATCATGCAAGGGTTACCATCATTAAGTCTACTGATTCAAGACAAAGCCTAGAATGCTTCATTAAACATTAATGAAAGGGCTACCAACATTAGGTATACCGATTCAATGTTCATTAAGTCAAGAAAAATTTGTTACACAAGAAGAGGATGCCTAAGCCTACCAATTCAAGGTACTTCAATCAAGATGAGTTTCATTTACACAAGAAGAGGATACCCTAAGCCTACCAATTCAAGATGTAACATTACATTGAAGAAACATTTCACATATATCATCATCATTCATAAGTGTATAATTGAGAATAACCTTTCAATAATAACACAATTGCATTCTAGACATGATCACATTACTTCCAATTAAATCACAAAGCATATACATAGCATCATGATTATGCATCAATCCTTAATACTTTTTCCTTCAAGACCATGAATAACAATTCACCAACACACATAGAATACTACACTTTAGGCATCAATAATGATATAATTCAATAAACTAAATCAATATAAACTTAATCTCTTCACATGTTTCCATAATCAATCAATCACAAATCACAATTTAGTATTTTGGAGGAATCATGGGTTTATGAGGGAATTTCATCATAAATCAACATTAATTCCTCAATTCAATCCTAATTCATCATAAAACAATCATTGAAAAAGTTTTGAAATTGAACCCGTGACTTAGATTGAAACCCTAACTTTTGGGGGAATTTAGAATCTTTGAAATCTTATTTTGAAGGGACTCTTTGGGTGGAATCTACCCAAAGATGAAAACTACCATAACTTGATTAAAGAAACTCCACGAAATTGAGTGAGAAATATGAAATCTTGAACTCCAAACCTTGATTTCTTCTTCTCCAATGGAGGTTTCTAGAGAGAATTATTTGGGGAGGAGGTGGTTTCTAGTTTTGAGTTTTGGGAATAATGAGTTGTAAAAAGGGTGTTTAATAGTTTAAAAAGCCATAAATAACTCTATTTAATCAAAATAAACGGACCCCAAAAATAATTAACCACCCTAGGAATTTACCAAATTACCTTAGCCTTGGCCGTGAATGGGCAATTTCATAGGGGTGATCTACGCCCCTTTACCCATGGACCGTGGGTGGTCTCACGCCCCATCCTGCATGTCCATGGGTGGGTTCAGCAACTTGACATTTGGGGCCCTTGACCTACGGACCTCCCCCATAGGCGTGGATGGACCTACGGGGAGTAGGTCCCATCCGTAGGTCCTATGATTTTTTATTGCTTTTTCGTTCTTGGGGAAGCCTTGGGGTTAGGCTTTAGGGTACTCCTCAAGGACCCTTGGTTTGTGCTTGGGGAGTTGTACCTTGACGTTTAACCCCTAAACCCCTCAACGTAAGCTCAGGAATTCATTTTACAACATAAAACACCACATCAAGTCAAAAAGGTTGTAAATAAGGAGAAGAAGGAGTTACAGTTTTACGATAAGTAATAAGTCAGTTTCCTAGTACTAATGCATGAAATTTAAGTTGGTAGGAATGACGAGATAATGAGGAATTCTATAAGGGCTAGTCAGTAGGGAAGTTTAAAAGTCAAAAAGGTAGTAAAAGTAACTCTTTTCCTTCCATACTCAGTTTAACCATCATTTGTCCCAAGGGGGAGATATTGTAACACCAAAACAATTCTAAGTTATGACCCGAACTATTCTTCATTTACATGTAAGGTCATATCAGGTGATTCTTAAATTGCTCATATTTTTTATAAATAAATTCTTTAGTATGGAAATGATTTTGGATATCAATTAAGGTCACTAGAATCTCCTAGCACAGAGTTGAGTTGAAAATTTCCTCACCGATTAAGTTTTGATGTAAGTTTCTACTTGGGTCAACTTCAAACTACCATATCTCTTAGAGTATATAGAGTTATATGGACCATACCCTATCAAATTAAATGTATTTTAATCTTCTTTCCAACATCATGAATTTCGCGTCAATCCTAGTTTTGAGTAAAAAGTTGTGACCATTTTAGTAACTTGATCCAGTGCAATGACGAATTAGCCGATGGAAAAACATTAAAAAGGGTCATTTTGTCTTTTTATCTCTAAGAAAACCCTAAACTAATTTATTGACTAATTAAAAATCCAAAACAATCAAATTTTCATCTCTTAATCCATCATTCTCTTCTCTCTCAAACACTAAGGAAAAACCCTAAGGAAAAATCAAAGTACAAAACTCCGTTGAAGATTCTTTCAATCTTTTTCAAGATTTTTCTTCAAGGTAAATTTTTCTCCAAGAATTTCATTCGTTCCAACTCAAATTCCTCCATAAAATTATGAAGCACTAATAAAAATTATAATTCTTGGCCATAGAGATTTCAAGAAACTAATTCACGAATCTCAAGAAAGATTTTCTTGATTGTTATCCTTCAAGTTAGGGTTTGAAGGCTTCTAATCAAGTTCTTTTTCATGATTCTTCAAGAACCTTGTTCTTTCAGGTATGTAAGGCTATCATAGCATTGGACTAGTTCATCCTCATGCCTTAAATCTACTTTCAAATCAGTAAAAGAGAAATTGAGGATTCTACCCCTAGATTAGAGTATTCTTGAGATAAGTTGATTTGAGTTCTTGAATTCCTGATTCTTTTTGAAATTCCATTCCTAATTATTGAATTTCTATATGTTATACATTATTATTCTTGAGTTGATTCGTTCATGTCTATATTTCAGCATGAACTCTTTGATTTGATTATCTTTGAGACAAGTAATATCCTTGAGTTCTTAAGATTTTAATTTCAGAGTACAGAGTTTTCTTATTGCTATTAAGATCCCTGAGTTGAGTCGTTCTTGTCCATAATTTCACATTAACCCTATGAATTTAGTTATAAATTTTAAAATTATTTTTAAAGCCAACACTTGAATTCTTAAACTGAGTTTTGAAAGAAAAGATGAGTTTTGAGAAAAGAGTTTCTAAAACATGATTAATATGAAAATTGATTATGGCATCAATGTATGAGCAGTATGGTACCTAGATATACCATCAATGTTTATGAAGTATCACTTCATGAGTCATCAATGATCATATTAAAATATGATTTTCATATGTTTTTGAAAGATTTTTCAAGTATGAATTGAGTAAGTCATAAGGGGACTATGTATTCCCATAGGTATCAATTTTTACATTGATAAAAAAAACTGAGATTTCTAAATGAGTTATGAGTTCAAAAGATATTTCAATAGAAGTTACCTCTTTTAAGATGGTAGTTTGAGAAATTATCTCAAACCAGAGGAAGAGTTATGTCTTTAAACATATGAGTATCAGTATATATTATTGGAAGTAGTATTGAACACCGATATGGGGCAGAATTAAAAAAACCCACAGCCTCTATAAACCATGCATTTCAATATGGGTAGAGGATCATACCTTTTAGGTGAATCCTTATTTCTTAGTGGATCCACTTAGTTGAGGATGTTCTATACCCCAACAAGGTATAGGACAGTTCTGACAGCGTGGGCGAGACGATGTATCATCACGTAGCTCATAGTGATGGTTTTCGGCTAGATAATCTTCCAATAGAGTTAAAGTGTATCTTTATATATAATTTATTATGTTCAGTTCAGAGATAAGAAAGTACTTTATAAAGCTTTAAATGATATTACTCTTTTATTTCTTTACATTCAGCTTGAGTCGTTGTCATCTATTGAAGTCCTTTCATTCAGTTATTTGTTATTCAACTATATTTTATACTCGTATATTCAATGTACTTATGTCATTCAACCTGAATCTTTTAATGATGCAGATAAAGGTTCTTAGGATTCTCAACAAGAGTCAGTTGAGATCACTTCATCCACTCGTCAACTTTCGAGTGAGGTTTCCTTGCTCTTTGACGACTCCAGTTTTATGAGTTTTGGTATTAGTAACATTCTGAGTAGTCGTGGGTCTTGTCCCGACACTCATCTATATACGGTAGAGGCTTCATAGATAGACAATTTTAGAGATTCTTTCAGTTTTAGATATTTTATTAAAAAATTATTTTTCATACTCAGTATATTCAGCGAAGTTTTGAGATTCACTAAACTATTTTTAAACGTTTCTTTCAATTTGATTCCTATGTATTCTTGATTTAGTTTTCCGCTTGTAGTCATCCAGGAAGAGGGTTCACTTTAGGGCTAATAATGGTTCTGAAGTGCCGGCCAATTTCAGGGTGTAGGCTCGGGTCATGACAGTTATAGTCATTGATTCAATGTCTACACACATGATCTACAACTACAGTCTGAGTTTCGGTAATACTATCCTCTACTTGGTTTTCTCTTTCGCTCTTTCCTAAACTCATGTGTATTCCTGTTAGATTTCCATTCATTTGACCTCTGTAGTGTTATTTCTTTACTTTTCAAGCCAACTCAGCCTATGATGCCTACTTGGTACATGTTGTTTTGGTACTAATACTACACTCTGTATCTATTTTTGTGATGCCATTCTGAGAGTCATTCATCAATGCTAATATCGAGTTCGTTTAACGAGGATTCAGAGACGAGGGTGAACTTATAGCGTTCTAGATCATACATGTTTCATTTTGTTTGGTTATGGCTAGTTGCTTGCTTTTAAGACAAGTCTATATATTATAGTCTACTTTTTGGACTTGTACTATTTGTGTAGATTCTTTGTACATATAACAACTAGGTTTTAAGTCTAATCATTTGCTATAAATATATATATCATATCAACATATCATATATTACTATGAGTGGGAAGCTCCAAAGTGTAAAGTTGAAATACCATTTTACCCCTTTATTAAAATCTTTTTAAATTTTTTATATATTATTAGTTATTATATATTAAATATTATGGGATGCTAGAAATCTACATTTTTTTTAATGAAATATTAAAATGTCTGAAGAATTTGAAAAGTTAGTTTTTCGTTAAAAACATAATAAAAGTTATATATATATATATATATATATATATTGGCAATTTTTTGAAAATTTTTCACTAACTAATTCTTATTTGTTTCTCTACATTTCAGATTTAAATTTGTAGTTGTGTATTCTTCATTTCTCAATCACAACATCAGGTACTCATTTTCTAACAATTATTATTTGCCAATTTTTTGAATTTTTTTCGCTAACTATTTCTTATATTTGGTATTCTACATTTCAAATTAAAATTTGCAATTGTGTATTCTTCACTTCTCAATCACAACATCAAGTACTCATTTTCTAACAATTATTATTTTATAAAAATATAATATAATATGCAGAAAATGTAACATATGTCTAAAATAAAAGTATAAAAAATATAAAATTTAGATACATACATGATTATTAGTTCTTTTAACTTTATTCTTCTTTTTTTTTGGATATTTACACATGGTGATAGATTTTATTATATTTTATACATTATGATTATATTCAAAAAGGTTTACTAAAATTATTTTGTCAAATTCACATGTATTATAATTTATAATCTTGAATTAAACAAAGGATGCATGTAGTATGTACAACTATGATTTATATATATAATATAATAATCTTGAATTAAAAAAATGATGCATGTATGTTCAACTATGATTTATATATATGTAATATTGATTAAATTTTCTGATATCACTAATTATTAAATAATTATCTCTATCACACGAATTGTTTCTTTTTTTACATGTGTTGAGCCATGAAAATGACAATAATATACTAGAGTATGAGACTTTATAAAAGGAGAATTCTACCATTTCTTAAGACAAGATACAAACTTTAACACTCGAAGCATTTGCAAACATCACTGATCATATTGCTCATGTTCATATTCGAATTATTTGTTGTTGAAATATCAAAAGACGAAGAAACATATATCATAAAAACCACACAAGAAAAAGGTCAAATTAATTCAAATTATAATATATAGCTACACATTATTTTACTTTACTTTTAAAATTTTAATTAGTCATTATTTACATGTTTATTAATATTATTTATATTATTTTAAAGTAAAAAATTTACTTACCATTTTAACCATTTTATTTTAAAAACTTTCTAGATTATACATTCATATAATGATATTACACAAAAATGTATAAATAATCATAATTATGATAAGCCTATAGTCTCTTCCTTTTCTTGCTGCTACTTTGATTAGTTAAAATTTAAAAGTGATTCATCCCTCTTTTGTTTGAGAGGAAATAGATGAAGACAAAGGGGTCACAACAGTTTAGTAGAAAATTGATAGGTCATTACAATAAATACGATATTAGTGGGTATTTTTTATATTTGGCTATTATTTTTAATTATTTGATTCTTTTCATCTTTTCTTACCGAAAGTCCCTTATGTACAAATCATATTTGAACTTTTTAATTGAACACGTCAATTCTCTCTGATTAAGAACCTATTTCATCATATATCTATTGGCCGACAAGGTACAGAAAAGAAATATCATTGTTCTTTTTAGGATTGTTAGAAGCAGTAGCATTAATGTTGCATTTGATTTGAAGTCATCATCATATGTGAGAATATTCATAGATGGAGATTGAATGTTTAGAAGGAAACTCATTTATTTTTATCAATTTGTTATAGACTAGAATAAAATAAAGATACATCTATATTTGTTTAGACAATGATAGTTTTTATACTTCAGTTTGTATTCTAATTGATGTGCGTAGATGAAGGAGACACATCTCTGAGAGATGGTCGGAAATGCTCCAAGGATCATATTTTTGGTATTATTTTATGTGAAGTATAGATAGTCGTGATCCTTGATAAGTAACTTTTTAATTTAATTTTTAAATGTTTTTTATAATATAGTCTTTCTTTTATTCTTTTCTTTTTGCTAAATATGACATCTGCTTATATAAATTGAAAATTAATTTGTATAGATTAATAACAACATTTATTTAAAATTTATATGATTGTGGGTGCAACTAATATTATATCTATCATATGTGAATGAAAATAAAGAAATTGTCTAACAAAAGGCTAGATATTTTATCTAACAAAACGCTAAAATTAAAAATAGGCAGATTATTTGTGCATACATAAATAATATGAAATATTCTACAGATATGTTGAACAACTATATATATTGCATTGTGTCATTAATCAATGTATTGCTGGTGCAATGTCTTACATCATACAAAAAATAATAAATTATAAAACCCAACCACAATATTACTTTATGTCGCAAACATTTTTATCTCTCCTTAGAATAAAATTTGAAATTATGAGAAACTAAAGTATAATTTATTATTTATGTGATTTTTGTGTACTTGCTGATATGGGATATACAGAAAAAGTGTGTAATAAAATATTACCCTCAATAAGTCATATTGACATATTTCATATTATTGGAGGCTATATTATCTTAATTAACTTCACATATTTTTTACTTGATGGCAAATGCACCATTCCATTGTTATAAATTTAATTTGATAAATAAAATATAATTAATAAATTAATATTTTTAGTTTCACCATTTCCTATATAATAACTCAATTCTTAAAATACAAAGTAGTTTATAATAATTATACGGGACAAACGTGCAACACAAGTTTTCAGAATCTAGTATACATATATATATGTGTGTGTGTGTTTGCTTATGTTCTCATCTTTCGCTGTTTACTTTAGACTATATCTTGCATCTCCTGTTATTTATTGTTTAAAGGGAAAAGGGTAAAAAATGCCCTTAAACTATGTGAAAGGAACAAAAATGACATATGTTTATAGTTTGGCTCAAAAATGCCCTTGCAGTCAATACTTTGGTTCAAAAATGCCCTTGCAGTCAATACTTTGGTCCAGAAATGCCCCTATAGTTACTAAATGGGTCAAAACTGTCCTTTTCTGAATAAGTATATTATTTTTTCTTTTTAAACACTTTTTATTCTTAATTAAATTATTATAAAAGAACCATGTTCTTGTTTTCTTTCTTTTAAAATGACTTTAAAAAATAAAAATGTAGGAAATATTTTTTTTCTTGTTAATCTCATCTTATCAATTAAAATAGAATAACTTCATGAACCCTTTCGACAGATAATATATGTCATGTATATAAGATCATAGTATATCCATCATTAATTTATATTTATATAACGATAAAATATAATTATAATAAAATAAGAAATATTTTCATTTTTAATTTTTTCTTATATTGAAGTAAGATAAACATTTGCTAATTTAAAAAATATTATTAGAAATAGAATATGTTGAAAATAAAATAAATAATATATTTATTTAAAAAAATGAGCATTTTTTACCCAAAAATAACAATAAGGGCATTTTTGGACCAAAGTATTGACGGAAAGGGCATTTTTGGACCAAACTACAAACGGAGGACATTTTTGTTCCTTTCGCATAGTTTAAGGGAATTTTTTACCCTTTTCCCTTGTTTAAACCCTTTATGCATGTTACTCTTCATTCCAAATTACGATGAGTTATAGTAGGTGTCATCATGATTTAAGTTTTCAGGTCGTGATATACATACATAGTAAACATGAACCATCACATCACAACAAGCGAGTCTGCTTCTCTCGTAGAACCCACACATTCAATCTTTTAGTGTAGCAGCGTGCTAAATGTTCCCATTGTACTGGTATGGTACCCATTCCAGATGCTAGTGTATAGACATGGTAGTCATTCCAACAATAGTATGTGCTGACGTCGTATCCAATACCAATTATCAACACCCAATAAAATCACAACCACAATGAATTACAATCACAAGTGTACATTCATGTAACACATTTATTGCATGCGACTAGCAACATCTTTTATTTCACATCATATATTTCTGATTTCCCTAATTAGATATCATGTATACATTACTAGCAACGCAATTAAAAATCACATATTGAATAAAGTGGAAAAACACACATCTATAACCTACCTCGGATCAAGCCTTGGAAACTTTAAAGAACTTGAGCTTTACCGTTGTTATGATTTTCGGCTTGTTCTTCGTCTATAACCACAATAAAACATGACAATCAATTAATAATGGCCTAATAATACCCGCATTATAGTAAAAACCTCTCACGACCGGTTTTCGTCATTATAGAAAAGACAACGGAGATAAATTTTGGACCGGAAAATATTTTCGTTGTAACTTGGGATTTCTCAACCTAGTTCAAATTTGGATGAAATTGGAGTCAGTAAGGTCTAGGGAAATATGGTCATAATTTGGTAATTTAATTATAATGTTGATCACATGAGTACATACCTAAGACGTTAAGGAACTCGTACGACTTTACATAATTTAATTTGGGCGAGTAGAACTCCTGAAACTGATCTTACCATGAACAGATAGTCTCTAAGTGTCATTGGCTGAAGGTGTGTTGTGAAATGGGGTTTTTGAAATTCTTTATTTAGCTCTCTTTTTCTGTGGAAGCTGCTAAGGCGGGATTATTCCTGCCAGGGCAAGGCCGCTATGGCGGGATGGGTGCCGCCATAGCGGGACAGTTGCGACTTAAGTCGGAAATAAACCCTAAAAAAAAATTATTCTGTACTTTTCAACTTTAAGAGCTAGGAGACGACCCCAGGTGCTTTCCTGATGAGTTTTCACCATTCTTAAGGCTAAAGGTAAGGTTTTAACTCTCCGAAGGCATTTTTCAATCTGTAGAACGTAATCTAGTGGGTAATTTTCAACGGGGGAGGGTTTTGATCTAGAAATTCTGGTGGAAAAAACCCTAATCTCGATATGGGAATCAAGGGTTTGACCTAGGATTGATATTATCGATATAATACAGGTAATTAGGTGTTGATTATTGATCCTTGCATTATTGTGATTGTTTGTAGATCAAGAGCAAGGGGCTATTAACATACCTCGTTTAGAAGATCAGTGATCATTTTCAAATTCAAGTGTGAGCCAATTCTTTAGGGATGTCATGAGTTCTTTCTTTTATATGTCCACATTTTTGGACTTAGACTAGTTCTTTAGATTTCTTACATTTAGTATAGGGTTGTACCCCTTCTTGTTTAGACTTATGGTTCTTGTTAGAGTTTTGGTACATTGACTTTCAAGTTCTAGGCGTTAATTCCGCATTGTTTTGTATGAGGTTTGGAGTTTATAGGAACTCTATTTATTTTCCTTAGCATTTAAACTTGCTTCCGTAACCTTAAATGCTTTAGTATTTTGATTAAGTTGGTTAGCTAATTAGTATGAATGGTTCTCCCATTGGATGGTTAGTGTGGGTGCCAATCACGATGATATGGGTCGTGACAAAGTTGGTATCAGAGCCTAGGTTCGTTGATCTCGATGTACCAAAACGAGTCTAGTAGAGTTTTGAGAAACGGTACGGAGACTTTGTTACTTTTCTTCGATAGGATATACATGTTGTATTGTGGAGAACCTGGGCATATAAGGAGAGATTGTCCCCACCCACGCTTGATGGATCTCGCGCAGCAGTAGACAAGAGCAGTGATACCCGCGGGAAATGGTAATAATGGTCGAGGGCATCCACAAGGTGGGCAAGAAGGAAATCAGTGAGGCCACAGATGTAGGGGAAATGGTAACGCAGGAAAAGGTACAGTGCAGCCAGGCAGGGAAGTCACTCATCATGATGATAGGGATCGGTGTTATGGTTTTATGGGCAAGACCGATGCAGAGGTGTCTGCGCAGTGAACACATGTACTATTCTTGTCTGTGATCGGATGGCTAATGTGTTATTTAATCTGCATTCTACTTATTCTTATGTGTCCGTGCATTTTGTCTCAGCATTTGCTATGATTTGTGATATACTTAATGCCCCAAACCATGTTTCTACCCCAGTTGGAAAGTCAGTCATAGCCACCCATGTCTATCGTGCTTGCCCTATTTTGTTTATGGGTTTTCATACTTGGGCTGATTTGGTGATTTTGGATATGACTGACTTTGATATAATCTTGGGCATGACTTGGTTGTCCCCTTATTGTGTTGTGCTTAATTGTAATACTAAGTCTGTGACTCTAAAATTTTAGAAGGGAAAAGTTAGAGTGGGAAGGGGTGTACAAGCCTAAACAAGATAGGATCATATCCTTCATTGGGGCTAGGAAACTGGTAGGGCAGGGTCGTTTGGCTTATTTGGATCATATTCGAGATGTAGAGGTTGAGTCTCCCTTTATTGAGTCTATTCTCGTGGTGTCAAATTTTAGAGAAGTGTTTCCTACTGATTTTCCTGGCATGTCTCCGGATAGAGATATAGATTTCTCCATTGATTTAGAACCTGATACTCGTCCCATTTCTATCTCTCCATATCACATGGCTTAGGCAGAATTAAGAGAGCTTAAGGCTCAAATCCAAGAACTTCTTCATAAAGGATTTATTCTTCCTAGTGCTTCCCCGTGGGGTGCTCCAGTTTTGTTTGTTAAGAAAGATGGTAGTATGAGTATGTGTATAGATTATCGGCAATAGAATAGGGTCACCATTCGAAACAAGTACCCATTGCCTCGACTAGATTATCTTTTTGATAAATTGCAAGGTGCATCCGTTCTCTCTAAGAATTATCTAAGTTCTGGTTACCATCAGGTAAAGATTTGGCCTAAGGATGTAAGACGACGTTTAGAACCTGCAATGGGCACTACGAGTTTCTAGTTATGTCGTTTGGGTTAACTAATACGCCGGCAACTTTTATGAGTTTAATGAATAATGTGTTCAAGCCATTTATTGATTCATTCGTCATAGTCTTTATTAATGATATTTTGGTCTATTCGAAATGGGAGGAAGAGCATGTCGACCATCTTCGTATTGTTCTGGGTGTTCTTGGGAAACAAAGGTTATATGCGAAATTTTCTAAGTGTGAATTTTGGTTGACTTCGGTTGCATTTTTGGGACATGTAGTTTCAAAAGAAGGGGTCATGGTAGATCCCCAAAAGATTAAGGCGGTGAAGAATTGGGTTCGGCCTAGCTCTGTGACGGAAGTTAGGAGTCTTGTGGGGCTCTCTAGCTACTATTATCGATTTGTGAAGAACTTTGCTTCTAGCGCCAATCACTTGAAAATTTTACAAAAAAAGAAGGTACCCTTTGAATGGACTGAAAAATGTGAGGAGAACTTTCAGAAGCATAAGACTCTCTTGACTACAACGCCTATTATAGCATTACCGGTGGAAGGTAAGGATTTTATTATTTATTGTGATGCTTCACATTTGGGTTTAGGTGTTGTGTTAATGCAGGATAAGAATGTCATAGCCTACGCATCTCGACAATTGAACGTGCATGAGAGGAATTACCCAATGCATGATTTGGAGTTGGCAGCGGTAATGTTTGCTCTTAAGATCTGGCGACATTACCTCTATGGTGTCAAGTGTGAGGTATTTACTGATCCTCGTAGTTTGCAGCATGTGTTCACTCAATAGGATCTGAATTTGATACAACAAAGATGGATGGAGTTACTCAAGGATTATGATGTGACCATTCAATACCATCTGGGTAAGTCTAATGTAGTGGCAGATGCTTTGAGTCAAAAAGCGGGGAGTATGGGTAGGTTATCTTGCTTAAGTGTAACTAAGCGACCTTTGCCCAAGGAAATTCAAACCTTGGAGTCTAATTTCATACAGTTGGGCATCTCAGAAAAAGGTTGGGTGTTAGCTAGGATTGAAGTTAGTGCCACATTCATTGAGGAGATCAAGGCAAAAAAAATTGAGAATGAAAATTTGAATGAGCTTAGAAAGAAGACAGTGATTGGTAAGACTAAAGAGACCACTCTTGATGCAGAAGGTGTGCTCAACTTTAAAGAAAGGATTTGTGATCCTCGAGTTGATGACTTGATTCAGAAATTATTGACATAATCCCATGGTTCGCGATAATCCATTAATCCGGGTGTGATCAAGATGTACCAAGATTTGAAGCAAATTTATTGGTGGCCGGGCATGAAGAAGGATAAAGCGGAGTTTGTGGCTAAGTGCCAGAATTGCCAACAAGTAAAGTATGAACATCAAAGGCCTGGAGGTTTTCTTCAGAGAATGCCAATTCTGGAATGGAAGCGGGAAAGAATAGACATGGATTTCGCGGTTGGTCTTCCCAAGTTTTAGAGGAAATTACATGATGAATTGGGCACACAACTTACTTTTAGTACAACATTCCATCCAAAGATGGACGGGAGGTCAGAGAGGACTATTCAAGTGTTAGAAGACATGTTGAGGGCATGTGTGATTTACTTTAGAGGGCATTGGGATAAGTTCTTACCGTTGTGTGAGTTCTCCTATAATAATAGTTATCATTCCATCATATATATGGCACCGTTTGAGGCACTTTATGGGAGGGGATGTAGATCACCCATAGTGTGGTTTGAGGGTGGAGATGTTAAACCTTTGGGGGTTGATTTAGTGAGGGATGCTCAAGATAAGGTGAGAAGCATCCAAGTTAAGATTTTAGCGGCCCAGAGTAGACATAAGAAGTATACAGATCATAAGGTCATAGACATGGCATTTCAGACTTGTGAGAATGTTCTACTTAAGGTATCACCTATGAAAGGGGTGATGAGATTTGGAAAGAAGGGCAAGCTAAGTACGTGATACATTGGTCCCTTTGAGGTTCTTGAATGTGTAGGGCCAGTGGCTTATAGATTGGCTTTACCTTTTAACCTTTCGGGAGTTCATTCGATATTTCATGTGTCCATGTTAAGGAGATATCATGGTGATGGGGATTACATCATAAAATGGGACTCAGTTGTGTTGGACAAAAACCTGCAGTACTGATACCATTTTTCGGGGGTGCGGAACGGGTAGTTGAGGAATTCATACTTGTGGTAGTGTGGTAGGTGGTAGTGGGTAGGTGAGGTATTAACTAGCCATATTTTATTATAATATTCTCTTTTCAGGGGTGTTAATATTGATATTTCTTTAGTATTATTTATGATATATTCTAGATATAACATATCTTGGGTTCTTCGGTACATATGTAAATTAACTCGCCTATCGGTTTCAACTTTAGGATAGCATAGTATAGAAGTTTTCTCCCTGTTTCTAGTGTGCTAATAAACTATAAATCATGACTTCAAATAATTCTAATACATAATAACTAACATAAATTTATTCAATCATATATATGATATTTAGGAATATATGAAATTAGTACTGCATATTTTTTGAACAATATACCTTTGTTTCTTGCTTAGCCATGCTATCTGAAATATCTGATTGGATTTCAGGTTTTTCCATTAGTATTTTAAATATTTATCTTAGTTGAGAGAGTATTTTTATGAAAGAGGATTTTTATTGTCGTAGGCGTTGCCTGCTTTCATATTACATGTATCTTCCCTTTTATAAGTTCGTGAAAGTTCAATAGAAGCATCGTTCATTTGAGGAAGCTATTTGGGAAACCGAGAAGGACATGTGAAACAAGTATCCCCAATTGTTTGTCGATTCGGGTACTCCTCCATTCCTTATTTAGCCTTTTTTCCTAAGTTGGTCACTCGGGGACGAGTGATGGGTATATTGGTATCTATTGTAACGACCGTTTTATGTCGTTATTGAAAAGCCAACGGAGAAAAAATATTTGGCCAGGAAACTTTTTTGTAGTAACTTATCATATCCCAACCTAGTCTAGATTTGGAAGAAATCGGAGTCAGCAAGGTCTAGGGAAATCTGGTAACAATTGGGTGATTTAATTATTATGTTGATCACATGAGTAGATAGCTACCACGTTAAGGAACCCGTATGATTTTAAGAAATTTATTTGATTGAGTAGAACTTCCGTAAGTGATCTATGCGTGATCGGGTAGTTTCTGAGTGTCATTGGCTGAAGGTGTGTTGTAAAATGAGGGTTTTGAATTCCTTGTTTAGCTCTATGTTTCCGTGCAAGCCGCTAAGGCAGAATTATTCTTGCTAGGGAAGGGCCACTGGGGTGGGATGGGTGCCGCCATAGTGGGACAGTCGCGACTTAAGTCGGAAATAAACCCCAAATATTTTATTTGGCACTTTTATACTTTGAGAGCTACGAGACGACCCCAGGTGCTTTCTTGATATATTTTCAGCATTCTTAAGGCTAAGGTAAGGTTTTAACTCCCCAAATCCATTTTTCGATCTGTAGAACGTAATCTAGTGGGTAATTATCGATGTGCGAGTGTTTTGATTTGGAAATTATGGTGGAAAAGCCCTAATCTGGGTATAAGGATCAAGGGTTTAACCTAGGATTGATATTATCGATATAATTCGGGTAATTAGGTGTTGTTTATTGATCCTCACATTATTGTGATTGTTTACAAGAACAAGTGGAAAGAATCTGAAAAGGGAAGAATCAAGTTTCTTTGGGGATTCAAGCTTTGTTTAAGGTAGGTGATGGTTGTGATTTCACTTTGTGCAATGTATGTTTGTTTTGCTTTATTATAATACATGTATGTATTCAAATGTTGCATTATTGATCACATTATTTGTAAATGACGATAGATTAATGATGAATGTGATGACTCATGACATGATTGTATGGTTTCGAGAATATACTTGTGATTGTGATTGTGGTTTGTTGAATGGATTGGACGTTGCATTCTAACACACTAACTGGGATCGATTTCCGAGTTCCGACATAAACATGGGTTCAGTTGCCACTTTCCGGCATAAACATTGGATCAGGTACCACGTACCGGTATACTAACACTTTGGGTGTGGGTTCCATGAGAGGACCATTGATTTGACATAACTGTGATATTGAAGAATTGTGAAATTGAACATTATTTGTAAAAGATATTGATATTATATTTGTTCGGTGTATACATGTAATTATTATGTTGTATTGACTACTATATATTGCACTTAGTGGGATAGCCGCGTGATCCTAATAGTACACTGTGGTTGTGTACTGATACTGCATTTGCTCTTTCTTAGTTTAGTACAGGGAATCTTCAGGCGGGTATTGGCATACCCCATTAAGAAGATTAGTGATTGTTTCCGAATTCAAGGGTGAGCCAGTTCTTCCGGGCTGCCATGAGTTCTCTCTTTGTTTATGTCTACATTTTCGGATTTAGACTAGTTCTTTAAATTTCTTATGTTTAGTATGGGGTTGTACCCCTTTTTGTTTTGACTTATGGTTCTTGTTAGCGTTTTGGTACATTGACTTTCAGGTTCAAGGCGTTATTTCCGCATTGTTTCGTTAGACTTTTGGAGTTTATGGGAACTCTATTTCTTTTCCTTAGCATTTAAACTTGCTTTCGTAACCTTAAATACTTTAGTATTTTGATTAAGTTGGTTAGCTAATTAGTATGAATGGTTCTTCCACCGGAGGGTTTGTGTGGGTGCCAATCACGATGGTCTGGGTTGTGAAAAAACCTAACCCCCGGACCATTCCTATGATCATCCCACCTAGTAAGGGTCATTCTATCATTAATTTCAAGCTGAAATCTGTCACGACCCAGACCGTCATGATTGCCACCCACACTAACCCTCCGGTGGAAGAACCATGACTACAACCAAAACTAACAAATTTTATGAAAACTAAGGCATTTAAAGATATGGAAACAAGTTTAAATGACATTAAAAATGGAGTCTCCATAAACTCTAAGGTTTTAACAATCAACTAACCAAACTAATGCGGAAAAACAACCCTTAGAACCTGAAAGTCATTGTACCAAAACACTACTAACGACAAGACTAAGAACAAGGGGTACAACCTCGAACCTAAACAAACACTTTAAAAAATAGTTTGAGTCCAAAAAGAGTGGACTTAAACAAGAGAGATTCATGGCAGCCTGAAAGAAGTGCCTCACCCTTGAATTCGATCACGCTCACTAGTCACCTAGCTGAGGTCTATCAATAGCAGCCTGAAGATACCTTGTACTCAACAAATATTGTACCCAAATATACAATATCGATATCATTTACGAACAATGAACAATTTCACATTTATCAAGATATACAGTTATGTCAAATCAGTGGTCCTCTCATGGAACCCAAACCCAAACTGTTAGATTACCGTAACGTGGTACCCAATCTAATGTTTATGCCAGAATGTGGCAAGCGATCTCATAATTATGTTGGAACGTGGCAACAGATCCCATGTTTATGTCGAAATGTGGCAACCGATCCCATGTTTATGCCAGAACTTGGTAACCGATCCAAGTTATGTGTCGGAACGCAACACCCGATCCATTCAACAAGCAACAATCACAATCAGAAGTATATTCTCAAGATCATACAATCAAGTCATGATTCAAGTCATTCATAATTCATCTATCCTCATCCACATGTAGTGTGATCACTACTCCAACAGTCGCATACATACACGTATTAAAATGAAGGGAGAACAAACATATATCACACAATCATAAAATCACCACCATCACCTACCCCGAATCGAAGCTTGAATCCCCTAAGACACTTTAATCTTCCCTTTTCGGATTCTTTCCGCTTGTTCTAGGTCTCCAAACAATTAATATATGCAAGGATAAACAATCAAATGTCTAATTATTCGGATTATAACAAACCCAATAACCATAGACCAAACCCAAGATCCTAATACCCAATTTAGGTCTTTTTCCACCATGAGTTTAAGATCAAAACCCTCCCGCATCGATAATTACCCATTACATTACGTTTTATGGATCAAAAAAAGGATTCGGTGAGTTAAAACCTTACCTTCAGCCTCAAAATTGATGAAAAATGGTCAAGAACTCACCTGGGGTCGTCTCCTAGCTCTCTATGTCGAAAAGTGTAGAAAATAACATTTTTGGGGGGTTTTACCTTATTTAAATCGCGAATGTTCCACTACGGCGGGGCCCATATTGCTATAGAGGCCCCGCTATAGCGGCAACCATCCCACTACAGCAGCATACACTGAGACAAAATGCTGGAATTTGAATTCCAAGCCCCCATTTCACAACACACCTTCAACCCTTGACATTCAGAAGATACCCTTTCATGCTAAGATTAGTTTCAGGAGTTCTACTCGCCCGAATTCAATTTTGTAAAGGCTTACGGGTTCCTTAATTTCTTATTTATTTATTCATGTAGTCAAAATCATAATTAAATCACCCAATTATTACCATATTTCCCTAGACTTTACTGACTCCGATCTTGTCTAAATCTGGACTAGGTTAGGAAATTTCAAGTTACTACTAAAAAGTTTTCTGACCCCAATTCTTTCTCCAGTGGGTTTTTTACCTAACGACGGAATCAGGTTGTTACAAAATCCTTCTCCAAGGGTAACTCCCTTGATTCTAAGGCTTTCTCAACTTTCACTTGTTGGCAATTTGGAAACTTAACCACAAATCCCACAATGTACTTCTTTATCCCATTCCACCAATAGACCTCCCACAAATCACGGTACTTCTTTGTGGCTCCCGGGCTAATGGAATATTGTGAACTATGAGATTCTATCAAGATTTGTTCCCTCAAATCATGACCATTTGGGACATATAAATGACCTTGATATCTAAATACACCATCTCCCCCTCTAGAGAAAGTCTCTACGGATTTCTTAAGTACCACTTTTTTCAGTTCTAAAAAAGTTTGATCAAGGAATATCTTGGCTATTACATCCTGTAACACTCTGAAAATTAATAGGCTAAAACTAGAGCTAAACGTTAGAGGGTTAGAGTCTTGAAGGTGTTCTAGGGCTAAGGGAAAATGACCAAGGCATTTCCCCAAGACAAAGCAGGGCCTTCACGACCAATGGTGGTCACCACAAGTCCTGGTGCCACTCGTGAAGGTGGAGGTAGTAGTCTCCTTAAGGCTGCCTCAAATTTTGATCCTCCACACGAGCCACTTTACGGCTCATGAAGCCTTAGACGGCTCGTGGGAGTGGCATTGAACATTCCTTGGATGTGTGAGGGTTGAGAGAACTGGTTTAGCCACTGCCTCAAGGTCCACGGGAGGGACTACGATTTATGGCAAGCTCCACGGCTCGTGGAGCCCCTCATGAGATTGCATTGGGATTGTGGCTAAAGACACATAATTCCTAGCCACTGCCTCAAGTCCGTGAGTGGGACCAGGGATGGTGGTCATTACGACGGCTCGTAGGGCCCCTGTGGCACCTGGGCAGGTCACTTAAGTTGAGGGTTAAAGGGTATATTCTGGTTTAAGTCCAATAAAATTGAAGTCATTTTGGGTGAGTTTATGGTCACTATATAAGTCATTTTTAATTCAAATTCACATAAAAATAGTCTTTTTTCCAAGTTTCCCAAAATTCATCTCTTCTATAAAAATTCTCTCTCTAGAACTTCAAGGAAGAAGGTGGAGCTAGGGTTCAATAAGAAAAGCTTTCACACCAATTTCATTGAGATTCATAGCTAATGTATGGTATTCCTTCACCCATAGAGTCCCTTCAAACTCAATTTCAAAGATAGAAATTCCCCCAAAAAGCTAGGGTTTAACTCCAAGTCATGACTTCCTTTCAAAAATAATTCTAACGATTTAATTGCTTTATTTTATGATTGAATTGATGATTTATGATGGTTTTTATGTTGAAACCACCATAATACCATGAAATCCCTAATTTCCCCAATTATGATCTTGTGATGTGGGTTTGTTGATTTTAGAAAGATGTTATGAGATAATGCTTGTGATAGTTGGGTTACTTGAATTATGTTATTATCAATGTCTAAGGTAGTAATTCTAGATGTGTTGATGCGATATGATCTATGGTCCTTGAAGGGCATAGTATGTGAATTATGCATGATTAAAAGATTTATGTATATGCATTATGAACACTTTGAGAGTAAAGTGAATATGATTATGATCTAGTTGTTGTGTTGTTGGAAGATTATCCTCATGTACAAACTTACGTATGATTATGATATGATGTGGAAGGTTTTATCACAATATCATGATTCTAAGGTTGAAAGGTTATTCTCACCTATTGAATCTATGAGCTATAGTATGATTTATGTTGGATTGATTGTCAAGACATTGTTTTATGAATATGAACTTAAGTCAAGACTTAACATGTAATCTATGGGAATTAATTCTTAGCACCCAGTGGATATGAACATGAGATGGAAGCTTATATGATAGTTAAATCCGGCTTCCCAATGAAAGCTTTTACACTAGTTGAGTCCAGCTTTCCAAAGGGGTTCCTTCTACCTTAGTTGAGTCCGGATTCCCAAAAGCATGTATCTCATGAGATACAAACCTTCTACCTTAGTTGAGTCCGCATTTCTAGAAGCAATCTCCTTATACCATAAACTATGTACGCAAATAGGTAGTGAGCTAGTGGATCCACCTAAGCTAAGAGTATGGTTCTACCTTACACAAGTAGGACAACCTCTTTTTGGTGTGGGGTAGACACCGAATTCCATGTTAAGCTCACATTTTCCATGTCGGTTAAGGCTTATTCACCATTATGATATTATGAACAAGAAGATGAATTATGAACTATAGTTACTCAAGAAGCTTTACTTAAGTATGGGTGAGATTATGGGATCTTTATCATGCATTGCACAAGTATGCTTTGAGGGTAGGTGTGATATGTTCCTCTTATGGTATGATGATCTCTGAGTTGGTTGTTCTTATGACTTATGCTTTTCCTTTATCTTAAAATTGATACTTTGACTCAGTAAATTGCATACATTCAACTAAAATGTCCCTTTTAGCATGTTTTCATGATTTTATGCATGACTATCATACTTGGTGCATTTTTGTACTAACCCATATTTTCCTACATTTTTCACAAGTGTAGGGTCTTGTTCTCAAGGTGGTCCTCATTGTGGCTAGAGCTTGGATTTGTTCATTTCTTCTTGCTTGTTAGTCAGTCCTCATGGTTCGAGGACAAATAATTTCATTTAGTAGTTTCATTCTTGGATTTGACTTTCGGATTATGTTGTATGGGCTATGATCGTACTTGATTCGACTATTGTAATAAATGGCTAATTGAGACAAGTCTAGACTTCCTCTTTCATTTTATTAAAAACTTTTTTAGACTTGAAATTTGTTTTACTTTTATTGTTCTAATGCATTATGTTACAATATGCTAAGTGGCTTACATGGTGCCTTTTGGGGTTCTATTTTCCTCGTTACGTCTAAAGAGTATCCTTGGGTCATGACAAACTTGGTAATCGGATCACAAGGTTTAGAATCATTTTAGGATGATGTCTCATAACCTACGTCTAGTCGAGGCTTCTTCATGAGTGTGAAGCGCTCCACATTTATGAATGATAGGCAATAAGATATTTAGGAAATTTCACTTCTTTCATTACTCTTAAGTCGTTACTTAGAGTTTTACTCTATAAAGTCCCTCTCCTAATCATTTTCTTGTGTCTTTAGGATATGAATACTCAAAGGACTAACACTAGAAGGGTGGAAGAGGAGAATTTGAATCAAGGAGCTCCTCCTCAATCTAATCAAGCTCTGGTTGGTCCCGTGGTGGAAAATGTGACCCATGCAGAGTTTAGGTCTACTATCCAAATGTTGGCTCAAGTCATGAAGACTCAAGCAAATAGAGAAGTTGTAGCTCTGGTGAATCTTAATGTGAATTCAGTTGCTTCTAGGGTTAGGGATTTTGATAGAATGAACCCTCTTGAATTTCATGGCTCTAAAATGGAAGAGGATCCCCAAAGGTTTATCGATGAGGTTTGTAAAGTTCTTGGTATAATGGGGGTGTCATCGAAAGAGAAGGCGGAGTTAGTCACCTACCAACTAAATGATGTTTCTCAAGTATGGTATGATTTATGGAAAAGGGGAAGACCAGTAGGAGTGGGCCCGATTGAATGGGAAACGTTCAAATCGACATTTCTGGATAGATTCTTTCCCTGAGAGTTGAGGGAAGCTAAGGTGGAAGAATTCATTAACCTTTTTCAAATAAGTATAAGTGGGAAATGGTATGCCCTAAAATTCACTCAAGTTTCTTATTATGCTCCAACTATGGTGGCGTATTCGAGGGATAGGATGAGTTGGTTTTTGACGGGTGTGTGTGACTTGGTTTAAGAAGAATGTCGTATGATAATGCTCCATCATGACATGGATATCAGAAGGATTATGGTGTACGCTCAACACATTGAGGAGTCAAAACTCAAGAAAATGAATAGAGAAGTGAAAATAGCTAGGACTGGTGATGTGAACTTCTCCAATGCTAGGTTCGATGGACAAGATTGACCAAGGATTAGACAAAGGTTCTCCAACCAAGGCTCCTTTAGTGCTCTCTCAAGATTCAACAAGGATAGGGTGTCTAACCCTAAACCTCAAATAGGTAATAGTGGTGGTTCTTGTGTTGCTAGGCCTAATTGTGCAAAAAGTGCTAGAAAGCATGATGGTAAGTGCCTAGTTGGCACCGATGGGTCTTTTAGTTGTGGGAAGGTTGGCCATAAGATGAGATATTTTCCAATGCTCAAGGTTAATGGAAGGGAAGATAAACAAGCTCCTTCAAGCAGTTCAAACTCCATTGCCCAAAAGCAAAACCGCTTTTATGCTCTTCTATCCCCAGGTGACCAAGAGAGCTACCCGGATGTTGTGACCGGTATGTTAAAGGTCTTTTCCGATGCTACTTTGTGATTTGTGACACCTTTAGTGGCCATGAAGTTTGAAATACTCCCCAAAGTGTTAGTAGAACCTTTTTTGGTCTCTACCTCGGTTGGTGACTCCGTAGTGGCTAAGAGGGTTTATATAAGTTCTTCCATTTCCTTGTCTCACAGAGTTACTTTGGTGCATTTAGTGGAGTTATACATGTTATAATTTAATGTGATTTTGGGTATGGATTGGTTTCATGCATGTTATGCCTCTATAGATTGTAGGACTTGGGTGGTTAAATTCCAATTTCCAAATTAGCCTATTTTAGAGTGGAAGGGGGGAAATTCTATACCTAGAGATCAATTTGCCTCTTTCGTTAAAGCTACGAAGATGATCTCTAAAGGGTGTATTTACCATATTGTAAGGGTGAAGGATGTTGAATCTGAAACCCCTTCTCTACAGTCGGTTTCGATAGTGAATGATTTCCTAGAACTTTTCCCCAATTATTTTCCCGGTATTCCTCATGAGCAGGAAATAGATTTTGGTTTAGACCTTTTACCGTATACGAAACCTATCTCCACTCCTCCTTATAGAATGGCTCTGGCCTAGTTGAAAGAGCAACTAAGGGATTTGTTAGATAAGGGCTTCATCCGATCGAGTATCTCTCAATGGAGTGCTCTGGTATTGTTTATTAGAAAGAGAGATGAGTCTCTTAGAATGTGCATCGATTAACGTCAAGTGAATGAAGTTACCATCAAGAATAAGTATCCTATCCCAAGGATAGATGATTTGTTTGACCAACTTCAAGGGGCTAGCTATATCTCTAAGATTGATCTTCATTCAGGTTATAACCAATTGAGGGTGAAAGGGGTTGATATTGCTGAGACGGTCTTTAGAACCCGGAATGGTCATTATGAATTTGTAGTTATGTCATTTGGCTTGACTAATGCTCCAGCGGCATTTATGGACTTGATGAATAGAATGTTTAGGCAATACCTAGAAATGTTTGTGATTGTGTTTTGATGATATTTTGATTTATTCAAGGAGTGAGAATGAACATGTGGACCATTTGAGAATTGTGTTACAAGTTCTTAAGGACCAACAACTTTTTGCAAAGTTTAGCAAGTGTAAATATTTGTTAAGGTCCGTGGCTTTCCTAGGTCATATTGTATCAAGTAAGGGTATTGAGGTAGATCCTAAGAAGATGGAAAAGGGCAAGAATTAGCCTATACCTCTAAATCCTACCGATATTAGAATCTTTTTGGGTTTGGACGGTTATTATTGGTCTCCGTTGACAGCCTTGTCTCAAAAGAAGGCTAAGTTTGAGTGGTCGGAGGCTTGTGATAAAAGCTTCCAAGAGTTGAAAGATAGACTTACATCCGCTCCGGTGTTGACCTTACCGGAGGGTACATGTGGTTTTGTGGTGTATTGTGATGCCTCTAGAGTGGATTTGGGATGTGTCCTCATGCAACATGGTAAAGTGATTGCCTATGCTTCAAGGCAACTTAAAGTCCATGAGAAGAATTATCCTACCCATGATCTTGAATTAGCGGCTGTTGTATTTGCCTTGAAAATAAGGAGACATTACTTGTATGGGGTTTATGTAAATGTTTTCACTGATCACAAAAGTCTTTATATGTGTTTATCCAAAAGGACTTAAATCTTCATCAACGAAGGTGGTTATAACTCTTGAAGGATTATGACATGAGTGTCCTTTACCACCACGGCAAAGCTAATGTTGAAGCAGATGCACTGAGGAGATTGTCCATCGGTAGTGTGGCTCATGTAGAGGATGAAAAGAAAGAATTAGTTCATGAGGTGCATAGTTTGGCTCAGCTTGGTGTTCAACTAGTGGATTCCACCAAGGGTAGGGTCATGGTCGATAATGATTCTGAATCGTCCTTTGTGATGGATGTGAAGTCTAAATAAGATCTTGATCCCTTATTAGTTCAGTTGAAAGAGTTGGTACTCAAGAAGTTCGTTGAGGCTTTCTCCTAAAGAGGGATATGGGGTGCCTAGTTAAGAAGTCCGGATGTTGATGGTTTGAGGGAACAAATTCTAGAGGAAGCTCACAGTTCTTGGTATTCTATTCATCCAAAAGCCACCAAGATGTACCATGATCTACGGGAAGTCTATTGGTGGAATGGTATGAAGAGAGATATTGTGGAATTTGCAGCCAAATGTCTAATTGTCAACAAGTTAAGGTTGATCATCACAGGCCGGGAGGCTTGTCCTAAAATATAAGTATCCCACTTTGAAGTGGGAGGATGTAAATATGGACTTTATTGTGGGTTAGCCTCGCACCCGAAGGCGACATGATTCTATTTGGGTCATTATAGATCGAATGACAAAATCAACCCACGTTATTCCCGCCAAGATTTCTCATTCAGAGGAAGATTATGCCAAGTTGCATATAAGTGAGATAGTGAAGTCGCATTGGGTCCTTTTATCTATTATTTCAGATTGTTGTACTCAATTTACTTCACACTTTTAAAGGTCATTCCAAAAAGGGCTTGGTACTAAGGTTAAGCTTAGCACGCCTTTTCATCCCCAAACCGATGGGCAAGCGGAGAATACCATCCAAATAGTAGAAAATATGTTGAGGGCCAGTGTTTTAGATTTCAAGGGTAATTGGGATGCCCACTTTCCATTAATAGAGTTTGCCAAAAATAATAGTCACCACACTCAAGTATAGGTATGGCACCCTTTGAAGCCTTGTTTGGTAGGAAGTGTAGGTATCCATTTGGTTAGTTTGAGGTAGGTGATATTGCTCTTATTGGTCCCGAATTGGTTTATGAAGCTATTAAAAAAGTTTGGCTTATTAGAGAAAGGTTAAGAACGGCTCAAAGTAGACAAAAGTCTTTTGCCGATATGAGAAGAAGAGATCTAGAATTTTAAGTTAATGATTGGGTCTATTTGAAAATCTCACTCATGAAGGGTATGATAAGATTTGGCAAGAAAGGGAAACTTAGTCCCCTGTATGTAGGCCCATATCAAATTTTGCAACGTATTGGGAAGGTTTCTTATGAGTTGGATTTTCCAAATGAGTTGGCCCCGATTCATCCGGTATTTCATGTTTCTATGCTTAAGAAGTGTATTGGAGATCCGGCATCCATTGTTCCCCTAGAAGGGTTGGGAGTTGACGAAAGTCTTTCTTATGTAGAGGTTCCGGTGAATATTCTAGACCGGCAAGTCAGGAGATTGAGAAACAAGGAAATAGCTTCTGTGAAGGTTTTATGGAGAAATCACTTAGTTGAGGGTGCTACTTGGGAGGCCGAGGCCTATATGAAGTCCCGATATCCTCATTTCTTTCATTCCACTCCTATTCAAGCTTGAGGCAAATAGATCCTCTTGAGTTTTAGTGTTTTGGGAGACATGTGTGTTTTATGTGGTTCTCTATGATTTCCATATCTTCTGCATGTTCTTGATGAAATTCATGTTTGGTAGGAAAATGAGTGTTTATGATTTATGTTCCTCATATTGGTGAGCATTTAGTATGAGAGGCTTATTTGAATTCATGAGATGAGTTGATGAACATGATTTAGTATGCTTTTGAGAGTAATTGCATATTGGCTCGATTATATTGTGTTGAGCATGCTTGTAAATGGAGAATATAGTTCCTCCTATGAATATGAGAAATATTGAGTTTCATGCATAATGGGTTGTTAGATGTAGTTCCTATTTCCCTGTATTGCATTGATTATGTTTGAGAGGGAGTGGATGTTTCCTCCTTTGAATTGTGTATTATTTTGGTGATTCATGCATGATGGTAAGTTTTGGTATGCTAAAATTACACCTCCCTAAAGAAGCATAAGAGATCTTTATCAAGTAAAGAACCCAACTTGTAGGTTGGGGTCGATCCCACGAGAAAAATGGTTTAGACTTTACTTTAACACACAATTATAGCCAATTAGTCAAAGTACTTCCAATAAAAAAACAATTAATTAAAAGGGGGGG
>JAJOOS010010854.1:0-43269 GCA_029582725.1 Solanum chiquidenum | reverse complement strand
GAACAGTAAAAATGCTCTCTGGAAATTGTCTTTCCTGCCGGACAGATTTTACGAAAATGGGCATAACTTCTTCGTCCGAACTCCGAATGAGGTGAAACAAAGTGCGTTAGGTAGCTAACTCAAAGGGATTTCCATGGATATATTATTTGGTCACCCAATAATTTGTGTGCTAGGAGATATGACCCTCGAAAAGGCTTCACTTGGAAATTTTGGATTTTGATACGGTTGCTCTAAAATTTGGGTTAGACCCATTTCCCACTCAATTTGACCCTCTAAACAAGAATATGAAGTCGGATTTTCAAAAAACGAAACGGATTTTTTATAAATAGCTAAACCAGTTTCCGGTAACTTCCGAAGCACATTTTTAAGAACTTTTTGGGTCATTTCAGTTCTAGTCTAGTATTTTATGCTTGCTTGAGAAAGTGGTTTTAGAATTAAGGTTATCAATTGATGATTGTTGTGATTGGGTTGTTGTGGGTTCAGCTCGAGAGAGAGTGAATCTTAATCTGATCCTACCTACCTACCTCGACAGAGTAGATAAATTGAGGTTTTCGGCTTTTAATAGTATGATACTTGTTGAGGTTCGAGAGAACTCACTTGATTCGTTATAGTTGATCGAGACATGGCTATTACATCTAAACCCTAGCCTACCCACCAAGATGCAGAAACTTTTAGTAATTAGTAAACAACCATATAGCAAAATTGGTAATTAATCGATCACATCCCCAAGTATCCCTTTCTACTTCATTACTCCCATGTTTTTGTAGTTGTTAATTGACACTCTTAAACCCCCATTTGACACTTTTTTTCAACCCTTGCAATTTAATTTACTTGTTTTGATAATTTATATTCCTATAATCGATTAGAATACGTTTATAACTTCGTAACTAAATTCTCTATCGTATCACTCCTTGTGGGATGGACCCCAACTCTTTGTTGGGTGTATACTAGATTGCGACCGCCTACACTTAAAATTGGATGAAGTGTAGTTGAGCATCTATCAGGGATCGACTTTATCCTAGTAGGACGACATCGAACAACTCTTTGTGGAGGCATGATCTGAAAAGATATGTGCAAGCACGAATTAGAAAGAAACTTTTATAGAGTTAAACTCTATTGCACGAAAAAAGAGTAAAAATGAAGGGAAATGTTTCCTAACTGTTGTATCCACCTAATTATAGATATGGCGTGCTTCACACCGATAACCAGGACTCTACAAACACGACTTCATAGACACCTTAGGACTCTTGAACTCTGTGTTCTGATAGAAAGTTTGTTAAGCCCCGAGCCTACACCCTGGACATGGACGGCACTTGAGAACTATCGTTGGTCCACAAGCGAACCATTGGCGTTGCTCAACACTCAGCGGAAGACTTATTCAATTGAAATAGAAACCTCAAAGAAAACTCAACTCATAAGGTCTCAAATAAACATAAGTTTTCAACTCAAAGTCTTTAAAACATCAACAAGGGAAATGAGAAAGAAAAACTCCTCAACCATTATTGTCTATGAAGCCTCTAAAGTAGGGACAAGACCCACGACATCCTAATATAGAGAAAATCATAATGTAACGCCCTCCGGAAAACAAGAAGGCTCACCAAAGCTAGCTGGATTTGGAAGTGGTATAACGGAGCGCCTGTTGATGACCCTGGACACCTGTATCTGCATCATGAAAAGATGTAGGCCAAATGACCTCAGTACAATGAATGTACGAGCATGCAAGGGGAACACTGAAACATAACATAAGCTTAAATTGATAGAAATAAAGACATACTCACCTCGTCTCAACTCAACTCGACTCAAGAATACTCAACTCAATAATATTCATAATTGTCAACTCAACTCAAAATAAAAGCAATGATAGTAAGATGCAGTATATAAAGCTTTGTAAACAATAGACAATAACTCAAAATGTATAAAAATACAATTATAAACTCTTTAATCTTATTTGGGAGATTCTCTAACTGACAACCATCACTATGAGCTACTTGATAATACAACATATGGCCCACGCTGCCAGAAATGTCCTATGTTGTCCCTAAGTAAAGGAAATCCTCAACTAAGTAGATCCACTAAGCTATGCTTAAAAGAAATAAGGAATCATCTAAAAAG
Source organism: Solanum chiquidenum (assembly GCA_029582725.1). Taxonomy (NCBI): domain Eukaryota; kingdom Viridiplantae; phylum Streptophyta; class Magnoliopsida; order Solanales; family Solanaceae; genus Solanum; species Solanum chiquidenum. The sequence goes on along the minus strand of JAJOOS010010854.1, from coordinate 41,157 downwards.
TATGATCGTTTACCCATGTTGGCATGCATGGCTTATAAGAATTTTGAGTTGTCTGAACTCATCACCATATCAGTGCTCAATACCACTCCTAATAAAATATAAATCATGCTCATATGTTTAAAAACATAACTCCTCCTTAATTTGAGATAATTGCTCAAAGATTCTTTTAAAAGAGATAATACTCAAAAATTCCTCATGAACTCGTATAGAAATCGAGGTTTCCTCTCATTTTAAATATAAATTTTTTATACTTTGGAATACTTAGTTCCCTTATACTCATTTTGAAATATGAATTCAACTCTCCTCATCCTCATTAACTCAATTCTTAAAACAAGTTTTATTGTAAAAGTCTTCTCAACATGACTGAAAGGACTTTCTTGAACTTTACTCTTAATCTTTACTTTGATTTTAAATGAATATTCAGGATTAATTATTAGGATATATAGGACCTCTCAATGATTAATGAAGACTTAAATAGTTGGTAATAAGAAGAGAGCGAAGACACAATTCAAAGAAACACATACGAGATGAAGAATAGAGGCGGAATAAACCTGACTCCCCTGGCGCATCAGTGGCGCGCTATGCCAGACCTCAGTTGAGTGAGGTTGTTTCAAGGCGCCAGCCTCCCTAGATGATTTCAAAATTGGAAACTCATGATTGGTGTGAGGGTGAACATACCCAATACTATTAAAACTTACTTACCTCAAAAGAACTAAGTTCTTTGGCGAAAATCATCAAAATTCAATAAACGTTTGCAAATTTCTCCCTTTTTCTCCTCTTGAACTTTCCCCTAACCTGTCAAAAGTTTTAGGAATGACTAAAATTGATTCCAATCAATTTAGACCTTTAAAAGGGTGAAAAAATGTGTAGGCATAGTAAGGGTAAGGAAACGACCAAAATACCCCTCCTTTCAAAGATGAAAATGCCTTAACTAGATAGGCTTTACCTAAATGGGAATATCTCTTTCATCCAACTCAGAATTTAGCAAACTCAGTGGCATTGGAAAGAGGACTCGAAGACCTTCAATTTGATAACTCATGGACCACCTAACTCATGTGCTGAAAGTTATGGTCGTTTGAAATTGACTCAAAACTCACAATTTAAGGGTAACTTGTACAAAACTCAATTTACCTCTTTCAGAGTCTGAGGTGTTACAAGTACGGGGTATGGGTAGGGTAAGAAAAATTAAAGTATAAAGTAGAGTTTTGGAAAATGTTTTCCTCACTTTTTGAAAGGAAGTCATTTTTCTTAAATTTGAGTAAAATGAATTGATTTGGAAAATATTTTTCAAACATTTAATCCAAACAAATATAGGAAAATTAGAAACATATGTAGCACTTAGGAATGCGGCTAAAATGCTACCTTTTTGTCTCAGTACATTCACGAGTAAAATGTGGCAGCATTTGACAATTGTAGCACTTAATTTTGCTCTTTTCTTGATTTATTGATTTCCTTTATTGGAATTTGGTTTCTTTTCTTTCTTTGAGGGTCCTTTTCCAGTCTCTTTCTCTTTCACATTTCTTTTCCAACTCTTCTTGCATTTGTTTAACACCCCAATAATTTCTAAGCTAACGCCCAAACTATTCTTTATTTGCATATAAGGTCTTATCGGGTTATTCTTAAATTGAACATATATGTAAAGTTAAATTCTTTAGTATGGGAACCATTTTGGATATCAATTAATCTCACTAAAAAAACTCCTAGCACAAAGTGGAGTTGAAAGTTTTCTTACCGATTAAGTTTTGATGTAAAATTTTACTTGGGTCAACTTTAAATGATCATATCTCTTAGAATAGAAAGAATTATGTAGCCAAAAACATATTAAATTAAAGGTATTTGAACCTTCTTTCCAACGCCACCAATTTCGCAATAATCTGAATTTTGAGTAAAAAGTTATGACCATTTTAGTAATCCGATACAGTGCAGTGACTAATTAGCCGACGGGAATACATTAAAAAGGGTCACTTTTGTCTTTTTATCTATAAGAAAACCCTAAACGAATTTCTCAACTAATTTAATGCTCAAGAAAATCATATTTTTATCTCTTAATCCCCCATTCTCTTCTCTCTCAAACCCTAAGGAAAAACCCCAAGGAAAAATCAAAGTAGAAGACTTCATCCAAGATTATTTCCATCTTTTCAAGATTCTTATTCAAGGTAACTCTTTCTCCAAGAATTCTATTCTTTCCAACTCAAACTTCCTCCATACAGTTATGAATCATTAATTAAAATCATAATTCTTGGCCATAGAGATTTCAAGAAACTAATTCAAAAATCTCAAGAAAGGTTTTGTTGATTGTTTACCTTCAAGCTAGGTTTGTAGAAGACTTGATTGTTTACAAAACTTAATTTAGCTCTTTCAAAACTCAATTATTCATGAACCCTGTTCTTCCGGGTATGTAAGTTTATCTTAGTGTTAGACTAGTTTGTTCTCATGCCCTACATCTACTTTTAAATCAGTAAAAGAGTAATCTAGAATTCTATCCCTAAATTTGAGTATTCTTGAGATGAGTTGATTTTGAGTTCTTGAGTTCCTATTCATTTTGAAAGTCTATTCCTAATTATTTGATTGCTATATGTTATGCATTATGATTCCTGAGTTGATTCGTTCATGTCTATATTTTACCATAAACCCTATGAATTGAGTATTTTTTAGATGTGTAGTATCTTTGAGTTTCGAGTTTTTGAGTTTTGAGTACTAAGTTTCCATAGTTCTATTAAGACCCCTGAGTTGAGTCGTTCATGTCCATATTCCGCAGGAACCCTATGAATTGAGTTATAAACTTTGAGAAGCTTTTTAAAGACAAGATTTGAGCTTTAAACTGAGTTTTTGAGAAAGTAAAGATGAGTTTTGAGAAAGAGATTTTAAAACATGAATAGTATGACAGTCGAGTATGTCATCAATGTTTAAGCAATATGGTATCTAGTTATACCATCAATATTTATACAGTATGACTTCACGAGTCATCAATGATCATATCACAATATGATTTTGACATATTTTTAGAAAGAATTTTCAAGTATGAATTGAGTAAGAATATAAGGTAACTAAGTATTTCTAAAGGTATCAGTTTTTACATGATAAAAGAGAAACTTTTATTTCTAAATGTGTAATTAGATCAAAAATATTAAAAGAGCAATCACCTCTTTTAAGAGGATAGTTTGAGCAATTATCTCAACCCAGAGGAAGAGTATGTTTTTAAACATTGATCATTAGTATATATTATTGGGAGTAGTATTGAGCACCGATATGTGGATGAGTTCAGACAACTCACATTCCTCATAAACCATGTATGTCAACATGGGTACAGATAGGATCATACTTTTTACATGAATCCTAAGTGCCTTCGGGCAGAGCTTACTGGATCCACTTAGTTGAGGTGGCCTATATCCCAACTAGGTATAGGACAATTCTGGAAGCGTGGGTGACACATTGTATCATCATGTAGCTCATGGTGATGGTTTTAGGTTAGAGATATACCAATAGAGTTAAAAGGTATTTTTAATATATAACTTATTATGTTGAGTTCATCGATGAGAAAGTATTTTGTAAAGCTTTAAATGATTTAACTCATTTATTTCTTTACATTCAGCTTGAGTACATTGTTATCTATTCCAGTCCTTTCTATCAGTAATTTGTATTCAACTTTATTACATACATGTACATTCAATGTACTGATGTCATTCGACCTGCATCTTTTAATGATGCAGATACAGGTTATTAGGATCCTTAACAAGAATCTGTTGAGTTCACTAATAACAAGAATCTGTTATTAGTTTTATGAGTTGTTAGTAGTAGTTCTTCTGAGGAGTTGTGGGGGTTGTCCCGACACTCCTCTTTGTATTTTAGAGGCTTCATAGGTAGACAGTTTTGGGGAGTCTTTCAGTTTTAGATGTGTTATTTAAAACCTATGTTCATACTTAGAATATTTAGAGAGTTCATATTTAAAAAAATTCTTGATCTATCCTTTATTTTAATTTGATGTTAATGTATGCTTGAGTTAGTCTTCCGCTTGTAGTCAGCCAGGATGAGGGTTATCTTGGGTACCAGCAATGGTTCTCAAGTGTCGGCCACGTTCTGGGTGTAGGCTTGGGTAGTGACAAACTTGGTATTAGAGCACAAAGTTCAAAAGTCCTAGGGTGTCTACGAAGTCGTGTCAGCAGGATCTTATTTGTGGTTGTGAGGGCCCCACTTCTATAAATTAGGGACTACAGACATTTAAGAAAAGTTTCCCTTCTTTCATACTTTAAATTGTGCACTAGAACTGTGTCATAAGAAACATAATCATGCTCATGCATTTCTTAGATCCATTCGACTACCCCTCATACTAAATGTGATTGTAAAGCGAAGCCCAATATCCTTATCGATGAGTTATTCTCAGCAAAAATCTTAAGGAACTCATAAGACTGTAGAGTGGCTTGAGAGAAGCTCGTGAGTGAGTTAGTTTAAATGTTCTAATTCGAAAGAATGCACTCTAATTCATATGAAGCATGTGTTCAACCTAAAGCGAGATGTAGTCCTAGACTCTTTTCCTAAACCTTGTTCCAATTGAGACCCCTATGAGGAAGTGTGTTTTAGAGCTTGGGTAGTAATTTCCCCCGAAACGATAGTATGAGCTATGATGTTATAAGCAGTAGTAGTAAAAGTTTCCAAAGTTAAAAGAATGAATGGAGATGTATAGTAATCTAAGAAGGGAGAGAGTGATGCGATAAAATAGGTTGTTGCATTCATGCACCCAATAAGTTATTAATGATGAGTTTTCCTTTATGAGTAGACTAAGGAATAATAATTTTGTATAGAGTTCATGATAGTAGGCACATGAATAGTTACTAGTCAAGATGAGTTACAGTATACATTAACCAGAAGGGATTTTATGTTAATGCTATTGTGTTTGTGAAGGCCAAGTTTATGTGTGGAATAAGAGAGTATAGTGTTCATGAGGTGATATCTCTAAGCTAGGCCTATGATTCTAAGGGGAAGCCCATAAAATTCAAAGGTTTACAAAACTAATTAGGCAATAATGTCTAACAAATGGGGAAATAGTACTTAAGTTTTGAAAGGAAAGGTGACGGTAAATTGTAAGTATGAAGATTGAGAGATAAAGATTGACTACTTGTCATGAGGTTTTAATGGGGGAGTATTTCTTAATTTGTATTTAGTAGTTGTAAGTTAGTATAGTAAGCGAGCAATCATATTGATATCTGCGTTTAGTAATAAACATTAATCTTGAATTTGAGATGAGCATTGTGATCAAAAGAATGCCAATACATGAGGTTTATGATGTTAGTCTTGAGATCTGATAGACTTGACATAGAGTAGGTGAGGAATTGAAATGTTAAATGCAATGAATATGAGTGGTACAAGTGAGAGATACTAACTTTTAGATAAGAGCAATGCAGTATGGCTAAGTTATAAGAGTAACAAGAGCATTAAGAGGTGTAGCTGAGATTTTATGTGTTCAGACGAGGTTCCAATTAAGTTAATGATTTTTCATGTGTGCCTAGATAGCTAATTTAGTTGTCAATGCGGAATAGGCTAAAGTAAGCATTATTTTTCCTTAAAGGGTTACATGGGGTGACCTTTTAAGACAACAAGAAGAGGTTAAGAGAAGAATCTAAGAAAGAGATCTTAGAACGAGTGTTAGTACATGTTTATAGAGATATCAATAGCCATGAGATATTCAATTTTTTTGTATTAGAGTAAAAGAAATGTAGACTAGTATAGAGATGATTGAATAGATCAATAGTTTCTAAGTGTCAACTTTAGACCTAAGGGGGAGATGATGAGATGCGAAACCAATTCAAGTGTTGAGAATGGGATAGTGATGTCTTCGGAAAGAGTTTTAGTGATATATCAATCCGTTTATAATCTTGTGCATTCCTCAACTCCAGCTATTACAACATCTTGTTAATATTCCTAATATCAGAATTGTGTCTGTGAGCTATGCTCATACACTTCAGAGAGTTTCACATCTATGCTCAGTTTCCAGAATGAGGGGCAAAGACTTTATCCCATAACCTCGAGCTTAATCCATAAAGTTGTGGATATCAGTCTCATGATATCAACCTATTCATATAAGAATTCATGTCTCATAGTATGTTCAGTCTCACAAGTACATAATTTACTCTCAATGTCTAACAAAATAATGTTATTCCATGCATATTCTTATATCAGATATCTCGAATTAATCATTCTTATGATCTTTCGCCCTAAAGCTTTCTTAGTGATCCATTTTAGTTGAGAGTTGTGTTGTAGATAGTAGTAGTGTGAAGATAGAGAAAAAGATTGATATTTTATTCTTTTGATAGTCATGGAATGTTTATTCAATATAAGGTTTTAAATGTGGAGGGAGGATGAGATAAGGTATCAGTAAAAAGGCAGTTCATGGTAATAATGCATGAAAGTTCTGTTGGTAGAAGTGACGATAGAATGGAGAATTCCTATAAGGAGTGGTTAGTAGGAGTCCATGGAGTGGTTATAGTTTTAGGCTTGAATGTGGTGTTGGTAACATGTGGACAATGTGTGATACATTAGGTGTTTCGTGATATGAGTTCAAGGTTAGCAGACTGTAGTGGCAAGGAGTAGTGTTCTTGGGATGAGATTCCCTTTAGAGGTATAGAACCCGAATCTTGTGATTAAGATCAGAATAATAACCCTATGTTAAGTACTTTGTGATTTTGAGTTAGGCTTGAATATAGTAAGAGTAACTCATTTTCCTTCCATGCTCAGTTTAACGGTCATTCGAGGACAAATGATCTCAAGGGGAGATATTGTAACACCCCGAAAATTTCTAAACTAAGGCCCAAACAATTATTTATTTGCATATAACGTCCTATCGGGTTATTCTTAAATTGATCATTTATGTAAAGGTAAATTCTTTAGTGTGGAAATGATTTTGGATATCAATTAAGGTCACTAAAAAAAACTCCTCGCACAAAGTTGAGTTGAAAGTTTCCTTACTGATTAAGTTCTAATGTAAGATTTTACGTGGGTCAACTTTAAACGACCATATCTATTAGAATATAAAGAGTTAGGTGGCAGATTAACCTATCAAATTAAAGGTACTTGAATCTTCTTTCCAACGCCACCAATTTCACAACAATCTAAATTTTGAGTAAGAAGTTATGATTATTTTAGTAACTTGATACACTGCCCTGACGAATTAGCCGAAGGGAGAATATTAAAAATAGTCATTTTTATCTTTTTACCTCTAAGAAAACCCAGAACGAATTTCTTGACTAATTAAAGGTTCAAAAAAATCAGATTTTCATCTCTTAATCCCTCATTCTCTTCTCTCTCAAACCCCAAGGCAAAATCCTAATGAAAAATCAAAGTAGAAGACTCCATCCAAGATCTTTCCATCTTTTTCAAGTTTCTTCTTCAAGGTAAGTCTTTCTCCAAGAATTCTATTATTTCCAACTCAAAATTCCTCCATACAATTATGAATCATTAATGAAAATCATAATTCTTGGCCATAGAGATTTCAAAAAACTAATTCAAAAATATCAAGAAAGGTTTCTTGATTGTTTACCTTCAAGCTTGGGTTTCAAGGCTTTTACTGAAGTTCTTCTTCAAGAACCTTGTTCTTTGAGGTATGTAAGGCTATAGTAGTGTTGGACTAGTTCTTCATCACACCTTACATCTACTTTTAAATCAGTAAAAGAGTAATTTAGGATTCTATCCCAAGATTTGAGTATTCTTGAAATAAGTTGATTTTGAGTTATTGAGTTCATATTCTTTTTGAAATTCTATTCCTAATAATTTAATTGCTATAGGTTATGCATTAAGATTCTTGAGTTGATTCGTTTATGTCTATATTTCAGCATGAACCTTATGAACTGAGTATTTTTTAGATGAGTAGTATCGTTGAGTTCTGAGTTCTTAAGTTATGAGTACTCAGTTTCCATATTGCTATTAAGACCCCTAAGTTGAGTTGTTCATGTCCATAAGTCTGCATGAACCCTATGAATTGAGTTATAAACGTTGAGAAACTTTTTAAAGCCAATATTTGAGTTTTAAACTGAGTTTTTGAGAAAGTAAAGATGAGTTTTGAGAAATAGTTTTTAAAACATGATTAGTATGACAGTCGAGTATGTCACTAATGTTTAAGCAGTATGGAATCTAGATATACCATCAATGTGTATGCAGTATGACTTCCTGAGTCATCAATGATCATATCATAATATGATTTTGATATATTTTTGAGAAAGAGTTTCCAAGTATGAATTGAGTAAGAGTATAAGGGAACTAAGTATTTCCAAAGGTATCAATTTTTACATGATAAGATAGAAACTTTGATTTCTAAATGAGTTACGAGTTCAAAGATATTTAAAGAGAATATACGTCTTTTAAGAGGATAGTTTGAGCAATTATCTCAAACCAGAGGAAGAGTATATTTTTAAACATTGATCATGAGTATATATTATTGGGAGTGGTATTGAGCATTGATATGGAGATAAGTTTAGAAAACTCACATTTCTCATAAATCATGTATGCCAACATGGGTACAGGATCATACTTTTTAGATGAATCCTAAGTGCATTTGGGTAGAGCTTAGTGGATCCACTTAGTTGAGGTTTCCTATATCCCGGAAAGATATAGGACAATTCTAGCAGCATGGGTGGGACGTTGTATCATCATGTAGCTCATCTTGATGATTTTTGGTTAGAGAATCTCCCAATATAGATAAAGTGTATTTTTATATATCACTAATTATGTTGAGTTCAGTGATGAAAAAGTAATTTGTAAAGCTTTAATTGATTTAACTCTTTTATTTCTTTACATTCAGCTTGAGTACATTGTTATCTATTCCAGTCCTTTATTTCATCTATTTGTTATTCAGATATATATTACATACTCGTACATTTAATGTATTTATGTCATTTGACCTACATATTTTAATGATGCAAATACAGGTTATTAGGATCCTCAACAACTGTCTATTGAGATCACTTCATCTGCTCTTCTGCTTATAAGTGAGACCTCCTTGCTTTTGGAGTACGCCAGTTTTATGAGTTGTTAGTAGTAGATCTTTTGAGGAATCATGTGTCTTATCCCTACACTCATCTTTGTATAGTAGAGGCTTCATAGGTTGACAATTTTTTAGAGTTTTTCAGTTTCACATGTTTTATTTAAAACCTATGTTCATACTTAGTATATTTAGAGAGTTTTAAGATTTAAAGAAACTGTTGATCTATCCTTTCTTTCAATTTGATTCTTATGTACGCTTGATTTAGTCTTCCGCTTGCAGTCGGCCAGGTTGAGGGTACACTTGGGGACCAGCAATGGTTCTCAAGTACCTGCCACGTCCAAGGTGTAGGCTCGGGTCGTGACAGTTTGAAGCATGAAGATTTTGTACCACTTGAATCTATCGCAAAGGCATTAGAAGGAGTTTTAGCAGCGCCAAACTACTCATCTTCATGTTCAACATGATTAGCAACATCAAAAAATGGTTTGATGCTATCATTATGGTTCAAGTTGACCTTCAGATGTTCCCAATTATTGGAGAGACACCAAATCAGTACTTGAACTTGTTGCTCATTTGAAAGAACATGGACAAGACTCTTGAGTTGAGGCATCATGTTTGACATCACCCTAAGATATTGTTTGATATGTTGACTATGACACTTCTTGTAAGTGTCAAACTTGATAGTCAATTGTCGGAGAAAGGTCACATATGTAGATCAAGTAAGGCATAAACATTGAAAGTAAAGACTTTAACCATACTTTTGATGGTTATTCCTTATTAATCTAGGTCAATTTAGCTGTCTGTACAAGTCACCACGGGCTGTTTAGTGGCTCGTCTAAGTGACCTTCACATTGGGTACCTTGGGCAGCCCTTCACGATGCCCAAAATTGGTCGTGGTCCCCAAAATGGGCCGTCTAAGGTACCGTGAAGGGTCCATGGTCCATTTTGGGTTTGTAGACTTGCTCATTTGCCATTTTTAGTCATTTTCTGAAGTCTGAGATGTCACACAAACTCTGAACGTTGACCAAAATCAACCCAAAGGGTAAAACTTCATAATTTTTTAACCTAGGACCTCAAATCCTCAAAAAAGAATATGAATCTCAAACCAAAAACACTCTTACACAATTTCCACATCTCAGAAGTGATGCAATCGATGGAATTCCTTTCTTACACTCAGTACTCCAAAACATACATAAATCCACTTTTTAACAACTTTAGCCTTCCAAATTCCAAAATTCTCGAAAATCACAAATTTGAACTCAAAATTTGTAAGCAATTACAAAATCATTCAAAAATGATTCAAGGCCAATAGCAAGAGAGGTAAAATGGCATTTTATCAAAATTTTCAAAAATGACCAACCGGGTCATTACATTAACCTTTATGACTGAATTTGTATCCGTGCGTGGCTATTTGATTTTCAAAGATTATGATTATATTATTGATACTCTGTTATGTAAATTGTGATGTTTTAATTGAAACATATATCTCTATTATATGTGAAACTGTTAGGGTAGGTTGTTTTTTATCTCCGATGTAAGTTGAACTATGAGGACGTTTAGAAGGTGTGTTATGTTAATTCTTAATTATGTTCTTACTTATTCATTTTTACTTCTCGTAGATTGATTAGTGTCACGACCCAGACCGTCGTGATTGGCACCCACACTAAACCTCCGGTGGAATAACCATTACTATAACCCGACTAAACAACTTAACGAAAAACTAGGCATTTAATGATATAGAAGCAGGTTTAAATGACAATAAAAATGGACTCCCCATAAACTCCAAGGGTTCAACTAAAACAACGAAACATAACTAATGCGGAAATTCAAAACCTAGAACCTGAAAGTCATTGTACCAAAACATCTAAAATGCAACAAGTGTAAGAAAGGGGTGCAACCCCAACCCAACATAAGAAGTATCTAAGCAATACACCCTAAACAAATATTTTGAGTCCGAAAATAGTGGACTTAAACAAGAGAGATCTATGGTAGCCGGAAAGAACTGGATGACCCTTGAATCCGGTCACGCTCAATAGTCTCCTAACTGAGGTCTGCCAGTAGCTGCCTGAAGATGCCCTGTACTCAACAAAGAAAGAGCAAGTGCAGTAACCGTACACAACCACAGTGTAATGGTAGGATCACACGACTATCTCAGTAAGCACAACATATATGAGAATTATAACCAGGTAAACACATACATGCACATAATATATATACACATCAATTATCATTCAGGAGCAATGCACGATTTCACATTCTCAATAACAAGTAGATATAACAAATAAATGTTTCTCTCATAGAACCCAATTCAATGGTCCTCTCATGGAACCCACACCCAAACTATTAGTGTGCCGGAATGTGACACCCGATCCCATATATGCATTGGAACGTGACATCCAATCCAAGTTAGTGTGTCGAACATGATACCTGATCCACTATGTATGTCGATACGTGAAATATAATCCCAATTAGTGTGTCGGAACGTGACACCCGATCCATTCAACAAGTCACAATCACAATTACAATGTACATTATCATAATCATACAATCAATTGTTGATTCATGGCATACAATCATTCGTTCATACTCAATTAGATTAGGTGTGATCAACAAGACTTCATTCACATACATACATGCATGTCAATGAAGCAATTACCAACATACATCACACAAAACATGAAATCAAATAATCACCTACCTTGAAACCAAGCTTGAATCCCCTAAGGCACTTGAATCTTCCTTTTTCGGACTCTCTCCGCTTGTTCTAGGTCTACAAATAATAAATATACGCAAGGATCAACAATCAAAGACCTAACTATCCAGATTATAACAAATCCAATAACCCAAGACCTAACCCAATACCCAACTTAGGGCCTTTTCCACTATTAGTTTCCTGTCAAAACCCTCCCCCATTGATAAATACCCATGAATTTACGTTCTACGGATCGAAAAATGGATTCAGCGAGTAAAATCATCACCTTTTTCACCAAAAGTAGTGGAAAACTGTCAACAAATCGCTCGGGTTATCTCCTAGATCTCAAGAACAAAATTTGCAGAAAATAACATTTTTGAGGTTTAATTCTTACTTAAGTCGCAACTGGCCCACTACAGCAGCGCCCGTCCCGCCACAGCAGTCCCGCCCTGGTGGCTTGCGCGGAGACAAAACTTTGGAATTAGAGTTTCAAACCCCCATTTCATAAAACACCTTCAACTCATAACATTCAAAACTATATGTTCACACTAAGATCAGTTTCGAGAGTTCTACTCATCCAAATTCAATTTTGTAAAGTCGTACGGTTTTCTTAATGTCTTAGCTATCTATTCATGCAACCAATTTCCTTATTGAATCTCTCATTCATTACCATATTTCCATAAACTCACGTGACTCTAATTTCGTTCAAATTTGGACTAGGCTAGGAATTCCCAAGTTACTACTCAAAAGTTTTCTAGCCCTAATTCTTTTCCCTTTGGCTTTTTTTGTTACGACAGAATCATGTCGTTACAATAGATACCAATATACCCATAACTCATCCCCAAGTGATCAACTAGGAAAGACTGGTTAAAGTAAGGGTAGAGTAGTATTTGAATAGTCGAATAGCAGGGAGTACTCTTCTCGCATGTCCTTAGCTTCCGGTCATTACGATTAAGAATTGCAACCGGTTCTTCCTCATACTTAAGGTTTTGGTTTAACAATATTGAGTCTCACTTTATGATGTAATCTCCGTCCCCGTGATACTTCTTTAATATGTACACATAGAACACTGGATGGACTCCAGATAGGCTAGGCAATAAAGCCCACCTATAAGCCACTGGCCCTACACAGTCAAGGATCTCAAATGGTCCAATGTATCGAGGACTAAGCTTTCCCTTCTTGTCAAATCTCATCACTCCTTTTATGGGTGACACTTTTTATAAAAAATCGCTCACTATCCTGATATATCATGTCCCTTACCTTACGGTCTGCATACTTTTTCTGTTGACTCTGAACTGCTAGAAGCTTAGCTTAGATTCTTCTCACGTTATCTTGAGCATCTTTCACCAAATCAGCCCCCTAATGGTTTGACATCTCCAGACTCATACCAACCAATTGAATACTTACACATCCTCCCATACAATGCCTCAATGAAGTCATCTCAATACTCGAGTGATAATTATTGTTGTATGTAAATGATGAGTCTGAGATTTGGACTCATTTAGGGCATTGTTTATACATATTTAGTGTCCTCAACTGCTTAATTTGTGTCATAAACTGATGAAGAATCCTTGATTTTTAGGTACATGGATTGAGGAACAAAGCAAGGACACTCGCATGCAAAAAAGAACAAAACAAACTGAATAATTGAAGAAGGGCAAGCCTAGTGATCGCCAAGAGCATTTGCAAATCCTCGAATGTACAGTTCCACCGCCTAAAGTTTCAGTGTGCCAGCCCTGAGGGAAGAAACCAAATCGGTGAAAAAAAGAAGTTGTCGACGTATCACTGAGTAGTTCCACGATGCAGTGATAGATCGCCTAAAGTTACAGGACCCAAGGATGTTGAATGACAAGGTGAAAAGGCAATAGAAGAGAGAAAAGGGTGGTACGGCGAGCCCGACTTACTTCGCCAAATGGGCTTTCGTAGCTTATTTTTGGTGACTATAAAAACATTTTTGAACATTTATTTTAGTATCTTTTAATCTTTTTGACATCAGAAAATAGTTTTAGTTAAGTTCTATCATCTGGAGGCAGTTCTATGAAGAGTTTTCTTCAGCTTTTAAGGATTGAAGAAATTCACTTTTGAAAATTGGAAGTGGGTCTTTGAGATTCATCAAATTGGAGCAATGTAAAGGCGAAATCACTCTTACCCAGCTGATGGATAATCAATTTGGTAACAGTTTTTACCTTTTTTAAATGTCTAGCTAAAACCCCAATTCTTGGGGTGTGCTCATGTGATTATGGGCTCATTTAGGTTATGGGTATTGCTAATTGTTAGTTTAAATGCTATTTAAAAGTGAGTTTAATAATTAATCATGATTTAATTTAAGAATTTTAGTTTCAAATGGAGTTCTATGTTTGTGTTTTTCACTTGCTAGAGAAAGAGAGAGGTTTTAGAACTAAGATTATTGATTGAAGGTTTGTGGGTATTGGATTGACCTGGGTTTAGCTAGAGAGAGTGAATCCTAAACCCAATTCCACACAATTAGCTCGAGAGAGTGAATTGATTAAGGTGTGGGCTGCTCTTAATTACATGCTTGTTGATGTTCAAAAGAAATCACCTGATTCGGAGTAACTTCTCGAGAGAAAATTACTTTCCTTATAGTCTAGCCTACTCATTAATATTTAGCTATTTACTAATAGTTGCAATTACCCATATGTCTATATTTGCCTATAATCAATCACATCTCGAGAATCCTTCTCATGAATGTTAATTCCTAGTGCTTGTGACTATTTGTAGTTGATAATTTCAAACCAAAATCCCCCCGTTTGACATTCGAGTCACTCCTTTAATTTAATATGTCTTTTTCTGATAATATTTATTCCTATGGCTGATTTGGCCGCATTCATACTTCTTGATTGAATTTAAAACACAGATCGCTTCCTGTGGGATTCGACCCTAACTCATTTAGTTGGGTTTTATACTGATTTACGATCGTGGACACTTAGAATTTTAAGTAGTGTCTTTGAAACGTTATTAATTAAAATGACGCCACTGCCGGGGAGTGGTGTTGTTTGCAATTCTTTTGATGAAGTTGAATTGTGTTCCTTTTAGCCATGGTTCAAGCTACTTACTTTTAGTTTTGGTTTTGTGTTGCTTGTGCTAAACCAGAGGAGGAAATGAGCATAAATGGTATAACTGGTAGCCAAGTGGGCCACTCCCTTTGGAAGATAATGAATCTTAGGGATAACATCCTAGATTTCAAGTGCTTGAATGGTGACCCAATCCATGAGACGTTGCTGAGATTTAAGAAACTATTGTTGCAATGTCCAACTCATATAATCTCAGATAAGATGATGCTAGAATGTTTCTATAGAGGTATTTTTCCGGTGAATAGAGTATTGGCTAATCAATTTTCTTCGAATGGTATAGTGCGACAACCCTATGCAACAACATCCCAACTCCTCAATTGCATGACCAAGATGAACAAGGATCCAAATAGGGTCCAAAACTTAGCCAAAATAACCACCCATCTGGATATCTTGGCCAAAAACATCAAGGAATTTGACGTGTTGTACAAAACTGAAGTAGACTTCCTAGAAAATCAAGGAGGAAGTTAATGTGCAAATTACTCAAGGCTATGTGGTAACCAAGAATGGAATAGAGGAAGGAAGAAGGAGAGGTATGTTCCTCCCCATGAGCATAAAAAGCCCAAGGATAATGAGGGTGATCGAATTGAAAATATACTATTACATATACTCAACAAAGTCGAAGGATATGATAGAATGTTGAAAGAGATAAAAGAGAATGTCTCAACTCTCAATTGGATGGAGACCTCTCATTCCATCTCGATTACAAAATTAGAGACCGAAATAGGCCATATTTCATCCCATCTCAACCCTAGACACAAAGGGGTTTTCCTGGTGATACTACGACAAACCGCAAGAATGAAGCTTGAATGGGTACTTGCATCGTACCACGACATTAACAAAGGTGCTTTTTGGGAGGCAACCCAAGTTTTAATTTCTTTGTGTTTATTTTTGGAATAACGAGTATTGATTGTGAAGGTTGAAAAATGGAATCTCTTTGAAAAGTGCAGGTTGGCGAGCCAAGAGTCCAGTTAGCGATTCGCCAAAGAGGTCGACGAGCCCGACTTGGACCACCGTTGGACTCACAGAAATAGCAGGTGGGAGTCTATAAAATTTGGTGGGCCTAGGGATGAATCGACCACTTGCCGAACAGGTCGGTGAGCCCGATTTTGTCCATCGTTTGGACCCCCAAATTAACTGGAGGTCCTGTAAAGCTCGGCGAGGGAAGTCACCACTTGGAGGATCACCAACTGGTTCGGCGAGGATGACTAGTATCGCCGAAAAGGCCACGAGCTGAAAGGTTTTAAAAGGCCAAACAGTTCAAATTTTCAAAATCTTTCATATTCCCTCATTTTAGCCTCATACAATCTCACCCACACTCTATGTTTTTACATTTTTATGATTTTTTACCCTTGATCTCATGCTCGGATTTGGATTTCATTGCCGCCTAGCTTTTCAAACTCTTCATTCGGCTAAAAGGTTGGTTTTCTAAACCCCGAACTCTTGAATAGAGGTTGAACTCAAATGCATTTGTTTAAATCTTGTTGTTGTGTGTTGTACCTATTCCAAAATTTTAGTTATTGTGGTAGTTTTCCTATTTTAGTTTCGAAATCGTGCCTAAATTGCTTAAATTATTGATTTCCCAAATTTTGTGCTTTAGAATTGATAAAAAATTATTGGGTTGTGGTAAACGTTTGTTGGGTCTAGTTGGGTGAAGTCTGAGTAACCCCAATTTTGTTAAATGACATACTTTGCCTAATGATGGAGCATTTGACGTCATTCTTAGGGGCAAAAGTCATCAAATAGCCAATTTTGGCCAAACCGGGGGAAGTCTGAGTACCCCGATGGCATGGGTCTAATGGGTCTGAGTCTAATTGAATGAGTGTGTAGTTTGATTTTTTTTCGGCGGCTGCGGGCTTGAATTTGGTAAATGGGGTTGAAATTTAGCACGTTGGGCAAGTCGGCGAGCTGGGTCGAGCTCGTCGAACCACTCGGCAATTCGCCAATGTCTCCTTTTTCGCCTTTAATTTATTGATTTAGCTGATTTTGAGTCTGAAACTTTCGGTGGGAAGCCTAAGATCGCCGAGTGCACTCGCCAAAAGACTCTCTTAATCGCCCTTTATGCGCCTCTAACCCCTAAAATACACTGTAAATTTCGGAGGGATAGTCTGAGCTCGCTGAGTGAAATCAGTGATTCACCAAAAATCCCTACATATCACTGACCTATCATTTTTCTGGGAAATTTTCAAGCCAGTCCTTTCGGCGAGCCCGATCTGGCTCGCCAAAGTGACTCGACAACTCGCCGATCGGTTCAGTGAGTGTTTCTGCAACTAAATTTTGAGATTTTTTTGAACTATTTCTAACTTTCCCGATGTGTTTTGTAGATATTGCTAGGACAAACTAGGACGAGAGTGGAGTGTCGCCCCGCAAACGAGCATGGGGTATAGTGATTAATGAGGGGGCAGTTGCTCCTTATAAATAGGGAAAGAAAGCACCTTCAAAGGGAGGCAAGGGCAAGGGAAAAACACCCGTAGCGGAGAGACTGAAGCACAATTCTAGCAGTGATGAGGACTCTCTCCACTATCAGGCCTCATTCTCCGAACCTGAGGATTACCAACCACTTCAGTCTCAGCAGGCTGAGATTCATGCCAGAGGTAGTCAAGGTCCGTCTAAGACCCCATAGGCTACCCCACCTGATGATGATATAGTGCCAACTCTGGCACAGACAGTGGTTCCAGCACCACCAGTTCATGATCCTCCTCCCCGGCTACTCTACAGGCTCAAGGCCGAAGTACTGAGGACCATTCTAAAGGAAAAATGATTGTCCACGGATGGTTTAGTGAACAAGTACCCTAATGTGTGGGACACTCTATGGTTCCACAAGTTTGAGCAATTTATCAGGCCCCGTGGCCCTTATATTCCTACTTCGGTCCTGGAATTTTACACGGCGTATAGTGACCATGTTCCAAAAGGAATGAAGAAGGTTAGTGCCTTCAGACCGGTAGAGTCCATCATGGTCCGGGGGAAGGCAATGAGAAGCAATTGTGATTATATCAATGTTGTTTTTGATAGAGGAGCAGCTTTTGACTACCCAAGTTTGGCTATCACTGTGACGACCCTAGATAATCTAAAAGGCTAGCTAACTCCCCATATTGATGATAGTACCTCGAGGTGGATCGAGGCTGGAGTTCTTATTGAGTAGATGGACTTAAATATAGTAGTTTAGTATTTGTTCGGGTTAATCAGTAGCTCCATCATGCCCTCACTGAATGAGTCCATCATCCGCATCCCAAAGGTGACCTGTCTCGGATCAATCATCACCCGAAAGACCATCAACTTGGGGCTAATCATTGAGCAGGAGATGGCTATGAGGGCAAAACAGCGACAGAAATACGGGATGAGGCCGATAGAAGGAGAGAAGCTCCGGTGGATGCATCCCTGGAGGTTGATGTTGAGTCCATACCTGCAGAGGAATCTCTGCCTACTCCGGCCTCCAGTCCTTCAAGTACACCCGCTTCCACTCCCTCCCAGGCCTCGGGTTCTTCTATAACTTCCTAGTCTACTAGGATCACTCAGGCCATGCTTCTCAGGATGGGGCACCTAGCCCATTCTGTCGATGTGCGGGCTTCCCGGCTATAGGCCAAGGTGCCTTGGATGATTGATAGAGCTATCTTATCTGCTTTGACACCCCTCCACACATCTATTGATGCTCTCATGGCGAAAGTAGAGACTTGTGAGAGTTGACATGAGGTTATTTTCGAGATGATGGCTTTGAAAGCCGAGGTTTCAGATTTGAGGAAGGATATGGACTATTTGAAGTCCATAGACTTCACTTCTATTTTTGAGTCAGCTGACACTTATGATGCCCCGGCTAGCTCTAATATGCCTCCGGCTACCACCGGAGATGAGCATATGGATGATGTGGTTGTTGTTGAGTCAAAGGCAGAAACGGATGAAGAGCAGCTTGATGCTCACGAGGCGACCACCTATG
Organism: Solanum chiquidenum; assembly: GCA_029582725.1. Taxonomy (NCBI): domain Eukaryota; kingdom Viridiplantae; phylum Streptophyta; class Magnoliopsida; order Solanales; family Solanaceae; genus Solanum; species Solanum chiquidenum. The sequence continues at coordinate 22,477 of JAJOOS010010854.1, read as the reverse complement.
AGGACCTGCCTGATCTAGAGGAGACAATTCTATAATCATTCATTTAGACATCACTGATTGAGACATCCATGGGAGGCTCTAGTGGAGCCAATATTGATGTTACCCCAGGCAATGATGCCCAAGATCAGAGTTTGACACTGAGCATTGATGCCCTGACTGATGGAGTGATTGAGTAGACAGAATTCTTGTTTACCTCCTTCTCTGTTGTTTTTATTGACTTTTGGTTATTTTAGTTGCATTTGAGGACAACTACCTTTTCATTTGTGGTTGGGTGAGGTATTTTGCATACCTACCTCTTGTGTATATATTTTGGGTTCGGTGTTTTAAATTGTGTTTTGATTGTATCTTGTAGATGTTTGAGCTTGCGGCTCCTTGTTTTGAATAGAAATATTTTTTGACCTATCTGAAAAAAATTGCCACCTCTTGTTGTGTTTGAATGTGGTTGTTCTTGTACAAAATTGAGTATCAGTTATGATCAATACCGATGACTTGAATAATGCTCTTAATCGAACAAAAATGAATGCACGGCTATGATGAGGCCAAATAAAGTTGCATAGACAATATGTGGACTTTTTGCATCTCGTTGTGACTAGCCGGTTATCAAATGGAGTCTCTTGTGATGAACATTGCACACTAGCTCAAATGAGTCTTGTTTGATATTGGTGCCAATGGCTTGTGTGATGATCTTATTTTGAACCTTGTGTGATGACACCCTAGAATTTGCCCCATTGGTCCGGTTGACTAAGTGATGCAAGCTCTTGAAATGATCTTAGGCAACAATTTTGAGGAGTGAAACAAATTGACAATATACCACTTTTTGTGGCAAACCTTGTGAGGTGTGTGAACCTTGTTTGAACCCCTTTGAGTTTTATCCTTTTTTTGGAAGAAACTTGTACAATTGTAACCCCTCTTTATCCATGCACCCATAACTCTCATGAAATATGGTTTGTTTGAATAGCCAACTTAGGCCAAAAACCTAAGTTGGGGGTGTGGTGAAAACAAAAGGTAAAAATGATCAAGTGTGGAAAAATCCACCTTTTTAGAAAAGATCTTGAAAAAGATGGAACCGTTCCATATAAAAAAAATAGAAAGAAAAGAAGAACGCAAAAGAAAAAGAATGAAAAAGTTGTGAAATAGAGTTGTGAAAGTTGTGAAAGTTGCAAAAGAAATGGGGTATCCGGTAGTCCATTGGAAGTTGAATAATGGGGTGAATTTTGAGCATGATTAAAATGTTGCAGTAAAGGAAGAAAGTAATGTTCAGACCACATTTCATGAGGGTAGCATCCATTGAGCCTAAATGACCATACCTTTACACTCAGCCCCGTTACAAGCCTTGAAAAGACCTTTTTGATCTTGAGTGAGTTGAAACAAATGTTGATTGGAAAATAAGGGCAAACCTATGGGTGAAATCATGCATGTGTTCATCTTTGTGAGTGTGAGAGTTGTTTGTGATTCCGGAACTACAAATTGTTGAGAAATTGTGTGTGAATATGGAATCATCTTTGTTGTGAGGGCATTTGGATACCTTTGTTGAACTTGAACTTACAATTGAAGCGAGTATTGTGAGCTTGAAAATCTCTGGTAATGGTGAAGTCACAACTTGAATCTTTGAGTACACAATTGATCATTCCATGAGTAGTCGAGCCTTGTTATGTGCATTCATAATTGAGTCTTTCGTAGCACTGTTTCAGACATCCTTTTTGAACTGCTGAACTTGAGTTTTACTTGAGGACAAGCAAAAGTTTAAGTGGGGGTGTTAATGAGTCTGAGATTTAGATTCATTTAGGGCTTTGTTTATATAGATTTATTCTCCTCAAATGCTTAATTTGTTGCCATAAACTGATGAAGAATCCTTGATTTTCAGGTGCATTGATTGAGGAACAAAGCAAGGACACTAACATGCAAAAAGGAACAAAACAAACTGAAGAATTGAAGAAAGGCAAGCCTGGTGATCGCCAAGAGCGTTTGGCGAATCGTCGAAGGGCCAGTTCCACCGCCTAAAGTTCAAGTGTGCCAGTCCTGAGGGAAGAAACCAAATCAGCGACAAAAGGGAGCATTCGGCACATCGCTGAGTAGTTCCGTGATGCAGTGATAGATCGACTAAATCTACATGACCCAAGGATGTTGAATGACAAGGCGAAAAGGCGATGGAAGAGAGCAAAGAGCGACTCGCCGAGTGGTTCGGCCAGCCCGAATTACTTCACCAAATGGGCTTTCGTAGCTTCATTTCGGGGACTATAAATACGTTTTTGAACATTTAGTTTAGTATCTTTTAATCTTTTTGACATCAGAAAATAATTTTTAGTCAAGTTCTATTATCTGGAGACAGTTCTCTGAAGAGTTTTCTTTAGCTTTGAATGATTGAAGAAATTCACTTTTGAGAAATTGGAAGTGGATCTTTGAGATTCATCAAATTGGAGCATTGTAAAGGCGAAATCACTCTTACCCAGTTGATGGATAATCAATTTGATAATTGTTTTTACCTTTTTATAATGTCTACCTAAACCCCAATTTTTTGGGTGTGATCATGTGATTATGGGATGATATAGCTTATAGGTATTGCTAATTGTTAGTTTAAATGCTATTTAAAAGTGAGTTTAATCATTAATCATGGTTTTATTTAAGAATTGTAGTTGCAAATAGAGTTCTATGTTTGTGTTCTTGGCTTGCTCGAGAGAGAGGTTTTAGAACTAAGATTATTGATTGATGGTTTGTGGGTATTGGGTTGACCTGGGTTTAGCTCGAGAGAGTGCATCCTAAACTCAATTCCACACATTTAGCTCAAGAGAGTGAATGGATTAATGTGTGGGCTGCTCTTAATTTACATGATTGTTGATATTCGAAAGAAATCACCTGATTCGGAATAATTGCTCGAGAGAAAATTACTTCCCTTATAGTCTAGCCTACTCACTAATATTTAGCTATTTACTAATAGTTGCAATTACCCATATGTCGATATTTGCCTATAATCGATCACATCCCGAGAATCCTTCTCATTATAGTTAATTCCTAGTGCTTGTGACTGTTTGTAGTTGATAATTTCAAACCAAAATCCCCCCATTTGACATTCGTGTCACCACTTTAATTTAATATGTCTTTTTCCGATAATGTTTATTACTATGGCTGATTTGACCGCATTCATACTTCTTGATTGAATTTAAAACACGTACCGCTCCCTGTGGGCTTTGACCCCAACTCATTTGTTGGGTTTTATACTGATTTACGATCGTTGACACTTAGAATTGGAAGTAGTGTCTTTTTAACATTATTAATCAGTAAACTTAGCTAATAACAAAATATATTCCCAATAACCACCAAAGTTGATCGTACACATATCTGCAACATGTTATCAAGGTCCTTGACACAATCATCAGGACGAATCCTTTCTCACATAAGCATGATAAAATTCCAAATTAATACTCGCTACAATTAGAAGTGAACCTGAACCATCCAACACACACTCATAATACCCACACAATCATAGTTCTTAACAACATCTCCATGTCACAACACAAATTCCCATGAACATAAATTATAAAAATTTGATCTTTAGACATCAGATACTCATCGAGGGATATGTCCAAGCATAAGAACCCTCTAACAACACTATCGAAATGCCAGATTTCATAATTGTGATTGTAGATTACCCTTAAGAACAGTAGAATTGGACCCAATGATCCCCACATTCAACCACACATAATCGATACATGACCTCGACGACTAGATGAATATTAAGATTGTCAGACAACCATAAATACATATGGTAGCTCTTCTATAAACTCTAATAAGCAAGGTGGTACATGTAGAACCATATAAATACTTTAACAACTCCAAAACAACACCAAGTATGTCATCTGAAATAACCAAATCTTCCCAATCATCCCACTTAACCAAGAGTACACCGCAAGATTGGTACACCTGATCCACCATTAGGGATCCACCCACAAAAGTGAAAACACACGTGAGCATAGCTAGCGACTCATACTCACAACCATCATAAACACTCCGACCATTTACCTTACTCTAAATCAACACTTCTAAATTGAAACCTTTCTTAGGTACTTAACAATCAACAGTAATACTTACCTTACTCTAAACCAACACTTCTAAATTGAAACCTTTCTTAGGTACTTAACAATCAACAATAATACTTTACGACTCAACCCATGTAAGTCCTTTCAAATGTTCAATAGCTGATACATTTGATCACTTCTCACCTTGCCAATTCATACCTTGACAAAATATATCAGCACGAATGTAGACTTACAATGAAAAATCTGAATTGTCAATTCAGTCGTATAACATAATCCCCTTATCTATCAACATTAGCTTGCACCGTGAAGATTTTTATGAATTCATGGATCTTCCCTTATCATTGATTGCATTTCCATCAATCTTACAATATCTTTCGTTTAAAAATTCAATCGTACTCATTGGCAAACTCAAGCAAAAACAAAAGCACTTATCATCACACTTGAGCTAATGTCTATACACTCCTTTCTCAAGTCTTTTCCAATACTTTTTAACCAATCTGATGGACATGTGACACTATTACCATAGCCACACCAAAACGAATGAAATCACGCATCTCTGAACCCAATTGTCTACCCCTCTGAAGATACCTTTTTATCCTTTGCAATCAAATAAAATATTCTTGCTCTAGCCTCTCTCTAAAGGTTGTACTACATCCCACTATTTTTTTCTTCATTATGACTCTAGCTCTTTTAAATTCTATTCGAGTGGTGTTCCACCATCTCTTAAAACGTTTCATACAACCACGTTACTCACCAAATATTAGAAAACCACAACCTTAGATACTCGCAAGTCGTAATTACTATACAAAAATTCGCTTAACTAACAATCTTATTATATAGTTGCATCCCATCACAATCCATCACAGACTCTTATTACCATTATGCTCAGTCAGCCCTGGCTATTACTACGAAGTCAACCTTTTCATCGACATGACACCTCAAAATCAGGTATACTCATCAAATTCAAAGGACTAACCCAATTTTATACGCACTTTCTTACTAGGATCTTCAATTTCCTTCACCCAAGTATACTCAATGGGACTTCTTTATCCATAAGTTTGTCATTCCGGTATCAATCCACTTCTTTATGGCATAACATTAAATCAGCAGTCCTCATATTACAATATTTCTTCTTAACAAACAAGACAATATCACCACACGGGGAACCACTAGGATGGATGAAACCTTTATCAAGAAGCTCTTGGATTTGAGCCTTAAGCTCTCTCAATTTTGCCGGAGTCATGCGATAGGGAGGAATGGAGATGGGGCGAGTGTGAGGTTCCAAGTCAATGTAGAAATTTATGTCACTATACGGAGGCATTCCAGGCAAATCAGTTGGGAACACTTCCTGAAATTCAGAAAATACAGGAATAAAGTCAATAGAGGGAGACTCAACCTCAATATCCCTAATATGAGCCAAAAATACCAAACACCCTACCCCACCAGTTTCCTAGCCCGAATTGAAGATAGGACCTCAGTTGGCTTTTGCTTGTACACCCCTTTCCATTCTAACTTTTCCATACCGGGGATCTCTAGAGTCACTAATTAGCATTACAATTAAGCACAACAAAATAGGGGAACAACCAAGTCATGCCTAAGACTATATCAAAGTCAGTCATATCCAAATTAACCAAGTCAACCCAAGTCTAAAAACCCATAATTAAAATAAGACAATCATGATACCCATGGGTGACTATGACAGACTCTCCAACTGGGGTAGAAACATGGATAGGGGCATCAGGTACATCTAAAAAGATATCAAATCCCAAGACAAACTGAACTAACACATATGAATAAGTAGAACTCGGATCAACCAAGACAGTAGCCATTCAGTCACAAAAAATAATAGCACATGTGATCACTACATCAGACACCTCAGCCTCGGTCTTGCCCGAAAAGGCATAAGATTGAGCCTTGTCATCTTCACGGGCGACCTTCTTGCCTAGCGTCACTTCTCCCCTACATGCACTAACATTTTCTCGGCCTCGGTGATTTCCTCCTCATATGCCCAGGTTCTCCACAATTGTAACACACTTAATAACTTAACCAAGTAAGCATCACTGTTATTTTAGTAGTCGTATCATGACCCTCTTTGATATACACTCAATCTAGGAAATTGCAGTAGATATTCTAACCTCAATTGTCGCAACACAATTTCATCATTTACTAAGCAACCCATACATGTTATGACAACAATATTTAATGCATTTACCAAAGTAATGGTATTCATTATCTAGCCTTCCTTACAAAACTTCTTGAATGTTGTCACCTTGGCAATGTTTTTTTACTTCACCCTGTTTTACCTCTATCACAAAATCAACCACTTCCTCAAAACATTTCGCTAAAGCAACCACCTATAAGCTTGAATTTTCAAATATGACCTTAAACCCTTCACAAAACAATGAATTTACTCATTTAGACTGAAGCAAAGTGGAGCACCATATTTGGATAAAACACAAACTTTTGCCTTAAAGGCTGTAACAAATACATTATGTTGCTATATATTCAGGAACTCTTCTCTCCTCATATCTGTCAAAGTTCAGGATATATACTTCTCCATACAGAAAGCTATAAAATGTTTCCCATGTCATGAGTAGTGTATTTAATAGCCGGTATTTAACATAGGACCACCACCACACTTTAGTGTCTCCCTTGAAGATGTATATCATAAACTCAACGCTAAATCACTCTACCTTATCCATCTTATGAAGAAGCTCATGACAATCAACAAAAAAATCATAAACATCCTTAGATTCAGTACCCACGAAGAACGAAGGTTTCAACCTTAAGAACACAATAAAAACCTCATTGCTTGTCTCTAGTCATTCCTTGCCCATAGTGAGTCAGGAAAACATACCTATTTCAAAGGACACATTTTCTGTTGCTGATGTTGGTGTTTCCACCTTTACAACTCAATTACTAACCTGATGCGAAATAGAGTGAAGAAATTCATATATGAATTTTTATCACCTAGATACAAATTGGATCAAGTCATAGCACGAAAGGAGTAGAAAGAAATGAGTTTTCCTAAGGTCCTATAGCCTCTCGAAGAAAAGTGCAGACGTCTCTGTACCGGTCCTCAAGACTCTACTAGACTAATTTTGGTATAATGAGATATAAAACCTAAGGCTCTTATACCAACTTTGTCACGACCCAAACCATCGTGATTGGTACCCACATTATCCACCCGGTGGGAGAACCATTATTACAACCGAACTAAACAACTTAATGAAAAACTAGGCATTTGAAGATACAGAAGCAGGTTTAAATGACAATAAAAATTGAGTCCCCATAAACTCTAAGGGTTCAACTAAAACAACGAAACATAACTAATGCAGAAATTCAACCCCTAGAACCTGAAAGTCATTGTACCAAAAATCTAAAGTGCAACAAGTCTAAGAAAGGAGTACAACCCCAACCCAACATAAAAAGTATCTAAAAAATTCACCTTATACAAATAGTCTGGGTCCGAAAAGAGTGGACTTAAACAAGGGATATCCATGGCAGCTTGAAAGAACTGGCTCACCCTTGAATCAGGTCACGCTTAATAGTCTCCTAATTGTGGTCTATCAGTAGTCGCTTGAAGATACCCTGTACTCAACAAAGAAAGAGCAAGTGCAGTATTAGTACACAACCGCAGTGTAGTGGTAGGGTCACGCGGCTTTTCCAGTAAGCACAACATATATTAGAATTACAACAAGGTAAACACATACATGCACATAATATATATACACATCAATTATGATTTTAGGAGAAATGCACGATTCCACATTCTCAATAACAAGTATATATAACAAATAAATGGTTCTCTCATGGAACTCAATTTAATGGTCCTCTCATGGAACCCATACCCAATTTGTTAGTGTGCCAGAACATGACACCCAATCCCATATATGCACTGAAACGTGGCATCCGATCCAACTTAGTGTGTCGAAACGTGACACCCAATCCAATATGTATGTCGGTACGTGACATCTGATCCCAGTTAGTGTGTCAGAACTTGACACCCGATAGATTCAACAAGTCACAATCACAATCACAATGTACATTCTCAAAATCATACAATCAAGTGTTGATTCATGGCATACAATCATTTGTTCATACGCAATGACATTAGGTGTGATCAACAAGACGTCATTCACATACATGCATTACAATGAAACAATTACCAACATACATCACGCAAAACATGAAATCAAACCATCACCTACCTTTAAACCATGCTTGAATCCCCTAAGGCACTTGAATCTTTCTTTTCCGGACTTTCTCCGTTTGGTCTAGGTCTACAAACAATCAATATACGCAAGGATCAACAATCAAAGACCTAACTATCCGGATTATAACAAATCCAACAACCCAAGACCGAACCCAATACCCAACTTAGGGATTTTCCACCATTAGTTTCAGGTCAAAACCCTCCCCTATTGAGAATTACCTATGAATTTATGTTCTACGGATTGAAAAAGGGATTCTAGGAGTAAAATCCTTACCTTTTGCACCAAAAGTAGTGGAAAACTGTCAAGAAATCACCTGGGGTTGTCTCCTAGCTCTCAAGAACAAAACTTGCAGAAAATAACATTTTTGGGATTAATTTCTGACTCGCGACTGTCCCGCTACAGCAGACCCCTTCCTACCACAGTGGCCCCGCCCTGGCGGGATAAATCTTGCCCTAGCGGCTTGCGCGGACACAGAACATCGGAATTAGAGTTTCGAACCCCCATTTCATAATACACCTTCAACTCATGACATTCAAAACTACTCGTTCACGCTAAGATTAGTTTCAGAAGTTCTACTCACCCAAATTCGATTCCATAAAGTCGTACGGTTTCCTTAATGTCTTAGTTATATATTCATGCAACCAATTTCATTATTGAATCTCTAATTCATTACCAGATTTCCCATACTCGCGTGACTCCAATTTCGTCTAAATTTGGACTAGGCGAGGAATTCCTAAGTTACTACTCAAATATTTTTTTACCCCAATTTTTTCCCATTGACTTTTTTCCTAACGACAGAATCAGGTCGTTACAATTAGGCTGACCTATCCTGGTGGGATAAGACATGTGTCATCACGTCATATTTTTGGGTCGTGATACTAGTTATAGAAAAAATGAATACTATTAATCGGCTTCTAAAGATATGAAAGTTATAATTGAAATTGTAAGGTAGAGACCGAGGGCAATTATAGTATATATGATTAATAATCATTTACAAATTATGCAAAAATTAATTGAATTCCAATAATCTTTTATCATGAACTCCCTAATTGATTTTTTCTCCCTTCATTGAAAGGAGATGTGTTTTGTATTTTTTCCAAGAAATATGAAAAGTCGGCCTTCTAAGAAGTGAATCAAAACTAAGAGCCCAAACATTTTTAAATATTTGTATGTGGTGCTTTGGGGGTGGGGTGGAGTTGTTAGCGCTTATGGTGAAAAATAGTGTTTAAATTTTTTTCCATAAATTATAACATCACAAATCAAATATAAATTTTCGATAGCTACTATTATCTAAAAATAATTGGTCTAATTTTATATTTTCTGACAAACTTTAACTATAAGAATTTGATATATTTTTTATGCCATTGATATCCAAATGTTCTCTTGTATGTTCATACCATAACGCAACAACTAGAAAGATTATAATTAATTTACCACATTTATCATGAACTCTTTTTGGTTTGTTAGAATTAATGTTTAGATTAGATCGTCTTATATTTAATTTAAGACATTTATTTATATCTATGTCTTTTATAGTATTTTATTAACAATTAATTAAAACTATATGTGAAATATGATTGAAATTATTGTAATCTCCATTAGACAAAAATATTCATTATAAAATTTGTGAAAGATGTAACTCATTTCACTTTTTCCATTTCAGACTTTCTTCTGAAAGGTATGAGTGTTTTCATTTAAATATTCTCCTCTCTTTTTATTAACTTTGGAAATACAATAATTTATATATGTACACACATCTTTTTATATATATCTTTTCTCTTAAAATCATCAAAATTAATTAGTTATTCGTGATTTTTATCAGGCTAACAAAATTCATTTATAAAATGAGTTTTCCATGGGTACAAGAAAAAATCTTCAAGGTAAATTCATCAACACTGACTTTTAAAAATTTTACCGGCTTCATTTTTTTTATATAATAAATTACTTATAAGTTATAGAACTAATGTTATGATTTCAATATGTGGTATTGTATTCTAGTTTATTTATTTTAAACTCTTTACAATTATTTAACTATTGTTTAATATATATATATATGTCTAACAAAATTTGGTCAACCATGTGAAATTACATTTCTAAAGGTTTAAGATTTCTTGATGGGTGATGATAATAGTCTTCTTCCCTTTATAAATGAGAATGAATCTTGAGATCTTATATCGTCAATCAAAAGTTATTATATAGTAATGAGTAAATTTTAATCAAATCATGTAATACAACTCTTTGGATTTGAAAAATGATACCCTCTTCACTTTTTAAATGATAAGGAACCCTTGGATCTTAAATTCAAAAGTTATTGTAGAGAAATAAGAAAATTTTGTTTAAATATCTTTATATTTTGAGATAAGAAAAATAATACTTTTTAGAATTAGCAAATCAGATGGTTTTACAAAAATTTAAATATCATATCACTTATAGCTATAACATTTAAAGTTATGTTTTTTATTTTTAAAATAATCATCAATGTTCCATTTTTAAAAATAACTGAATTAATTTTTAAGAATAATGTGAAAACAAAATAAATGTTTTCCAAAAAATAATGTGAACATAAAATAAATGTGTTGCACAAAATTGACTAGTTAAGAAGAATCTAACATTATCAAGATGTTTTAAATTATTCAAAAAGTATATATGTTACATATTATAGTACTTGAGACAATGCAACTTATATGTGTTAATAAGTATATTGTAACACCCCGTATGCTAGAAAGACCAGTTTGCAGAAATCAGAAGTTGCAGGTGCCACTAACGGGCACCACCCACCCACGGACCGTAGGTGGGGGTTCACAAATAGCCACTTGCAACCCTCCACAGAAAAACTCAGACACAATATTCTAAGGCACGACCCACGGCCGGACCCACGGACCGTAGGTCAGACCATGGGCAGTGGTCCTGGTCCGTGGATCAAGACCCCAAAATCCCAGTCTCTGAAGCCAGTCGATGGTTGACAAGATGGATCGTGGGTCAGTCCACAGACCGTCGGTTGGCCCCGACAGCTTTTAAGTTAGGGGTCATTTAGTATGTTCCCTATGTGTTGGACCCCTAAAATACGTCGTTTAACCACTAAACTACGTAGTTTTTGTCAGTTTTAGCCTAGTAACTAAATTACAACTTACTCTAGTCAACTCATTCTCCAAAAACTGATCAAGTTGAACGAAAAGAAGATGAAAGAGTCGACCAGGCCCTAGTCCAAGAACGCAGTAGGTCAGTTCCACCCCTGAAATCGAAAGATTTCTCCATGGAATTCATCACCAGGTATGTGGGAATTCACTAGTGGGTTCCTTTAACCCATTAAGTCCCAAGAATTCAATCAGATTCGTGATTCTCTAGATCATGCTTAGACCTAGGGTTTCTAGAATTTCATATTTATGTTGTGATTTAGCTATTAGACTAATCCAAATCAGATTATCATGTTTTAGTGTAATTATTGCTTAGTTCTTTCTTGAAACTTAGAACCCTAGATGTGTAGATTTATTTAGTTCATGCATTACACTTGGTAGGTCAGTTTATTTAGATATGCATGCCTCAATTAAGAATGCTTCATTATCACTATATTAATGTTGCACTTTTGGTTAGCATGTCAGTATTTTGAGTTATCAAGTATTACAGAATTTAGTTATAATTTGTTACTTACATAATAAGTTGGGAGTAGGCTTATAACCGAGTTGGACTAGGGTCAGTCACCCTCATAGTCCCAGAACTACGTGCCCCCATAGGATGTAAGTCCCCTCCGTGGGCATCATATTTAGTGATCATGCCAGTCATGCCTCTATACCCTTGGCAAGGTATATTGGGTCCTCTCGATGGGGCGTATACATCAGACTGTACATTTACCTCTTCTGGTTTTATGTCGGTTATTAGTGTCTCCCACATTCATATTCTAGTGCATTGACCAGGTTATCAGTTATAGTTCAGTAGTCAGTCTCAACATGTCTTGTACTTAGTCATTGCATTCAGTTAGCTCAGTATTTAGTACATTTCAGTATTTATATCTTGTTCACAGTATATCATTGTTTTATTACTTTGTTCAGTTATATGTTTTATTCAGCCTTATTATATCCTACATGCTCAGTACATTTCAAGTACTGACGCACACTCTGCGCTATATCTTCTCGTGATGTGGGTTAGGTCCACATTATTCAGATCACGCATAGATTGGTTCCCGATCTCCTGTTCAGCAGCATCACTGGTGAGTCCTCATTCTTTGAGGACGAGTGACATGTTATCTTTCTATTTTCAGTCTTGAGTTTCAATTTTTCCTAGAAGTTAGCAGGGGGCATGTACAAATATCTCAAGTCAGTTAGAGGCTTTCATTCAGACATAGTACTAGATTCAGTTTTAGTTTGAGTTTGATCTTTCAGTTGTCACTAAACTTAGTCTTATATATTCAAATTTAGGATGGGTATTCCCTATCATTTTATTTTATGATATGTTTCTAGTTTTCGCACAGTATGTCTATTATCTTGGAAATCTTTAAGTACGCTTATGTTATGCCAGCAGGGTTAGCTTAAGGTCACTCGTGATGCTAGGTCCCGTGTCCACGTCCTGGAGGTAGCCTCAGCGTGTGACAAACTTGGTATGAGAGCATTAGGTTTAAGTGTCTTAGGATGTCTTAAAAGCCGCACTAAGTAGAGTCCTTTCATGGGTGTGAATTGCACCACATATAATGAGAGGGAGGCTATGAAGTATATTAGGATAATTTCACTTTTTTGCTATTCTTATCATGAGTAGGTATGATCTACCTTCTAAGTCATCGTTATGCGTTGCAGATCATGACTCCTCATAGAGCTTACGCAAGGAATGTGAATGCCCTCAACGCTAACGTAGATCCTCCAGTCCCAGATCAAGAAGTTTCAAATGCAGAGTTTAGAAACACTATTTAGTTTTTTGCTCAAAGTGTGACTAACAAGAACAATCAGCAGGTTCAAGTTCCTGCAAATGCTAGTGGTGGATCAGTGGCGGCTACGGTCCGTGATTTTGTTATGATAAATCCACCTGAGTTTCTAGGGTCGCAAGTTGGAGAAGATCCTCAGGACTTTATTGACGAGGTCAAGAAAATCTTTGGAGTGATGCAAGTGATTGGAAATGATAGGGTAGAGTCAGCATCCTACCAGCTTAAGGACGTACCTCACATTTGGTTTACGCAGAGGAAAGAAAACAGGGGTGAGAATGCAGCTCTTGTGACTTGGAAATGCTATACTGGAATTTTCTGGATAAATTCTTTCCAAGAGTGTTGAGGGAGGCTAAGGGTCAAGAATTCATGAATTTGAGGGAAGGTACAATGTCAGTCCAAGAGTACGGACTCAAGTTCACCCAACTCTCCAGGTATGCTCCGCATATGGTCAATGATTCAAGGTCACAGATGTATAAGTTTATGTTTGGTGTGTCCGACTTAGTGAAAACAGTGTGCAGGAATGCTATTTTGTTAGATGATATGAATATCTCTAGGCTCATGACTCATGCTTAGCAGGTTGAGGGAGATAAGTTGTCACACCCCGAGGCTACCCCCTGGATGGGGACACGGGACCTAGGCACACAAGTGACCCCAAGCTAACCCTGCTGGCATAATCATGAGCATACTAAAGAAAACTGAATAATAAAAATTGCGCGGAAGCTATAATCAAAAATAAAATTCAAAGATAGGTAAAATACCCATATACTATAACTGAGATGAATGAAAACTGATGAGTTTAATTTAAGGAAAATATTAACTCATAACCAAGCTGAATCGAACTATGTCTGAAAATAGTGTCTAAACTGACTATAAATGTTGGGACATACCTCAACGAAGTCTAGCAAAACTGAAATGAAAGGACTAAAAATACTGAAAAGAAACTCATGACTATTGTCCTCGAATAATGAGGACTCACCCCTAATTCTGCTGAACTGGATATCAAGAATTGATCTAAGCGTGATCTGGATGTTGAGAACCTGAACCTACATCATAAGAAGATGTAGTGCACATATGCATCAGTACTTCAAAGGTACTGAGCATGCAGGATAGAGTAAAGCGGAAAGAACATATAACTGAACAAAGCAATAAAGTAATGAAATAATCTGAACATGATATAGACACTGAATACTGAGCTAACTGAATGCAATGACCTATTTATAACATGTTTAGACTGAAATACTGAATATATTGATGCATGGTCAATGCAATAGAATCTGACTGAACTATGGGAGCTACTAATAACCGATAATAAAACCACATGAGCTAAATGTGGAGTCTGATGTATACGCGCTATCGAGAGGACCCAATATACCATGCCAGAGGTATAGAGGCATGCTGGCGTGATTAAGTGATTAACACATTATGAGTGAATTTATGTAAGTTACTAGATAGCTCAAACTGAACATGCAAACTGAGTATGCAACAATTAAACTGATATTGATGCATTAATAACTGAGGAATGTATAACTGAATACCTGAAATATCTTACCTAGCATGTGTAATTCAAGAATTAAAGATATACATAGCTAAGGTTCTAGAATAAATGCAATAAACTGAATGTTAACATACTAATCTTAATTGGATCATTCTAACAGTTAAAAACACAATAATTCTAACATTCAAGAAACCCTAGGTCTAGTCATAATAAGGGAATCAAGAAACTGACTGAAAACTAGGGATCTAATGGGTGAAACGAACCCACTAGTGAAATCCCACATACCTGGTGACGAATTTCACGGAAAGATCCTTTGATTTATGGGCTGGAACTGAAGAAAACTTGTTGCGTTCTTGGAGTTAGTGCTGGTAGACTTTTACTCTTCTCTTGCTTCTAATTTCTAAGTTTTGATAATGATTTGACTTAGGTAAGTTCTAGTTATGTTTGTAGGCTTAAATTGACTAAAACCTCATAATTTAGGGTCTAAACGACGTAGTTTAAGGGTCCAACAAAATAGGAAAAGACCAAAAGACCCCTGACTTAACTAATGTCTGAGTGACCGACGGACCGGACCTACGGTCCGTAGATTGGGGTCGTAGGTCAAGTCTGCCCAATAGGGCTTCACTAAAACGAGCATAACTTTTTACTCGGAGGTCGGATTTTAGCAAACTCGGTGGTGTTGAAAAGAGGATTCAATTATCTATCATATCATAGGTCATTGGACACATAATATATATATTTTTGTGGGAGTGATGACCATTTGAATTTGACGTAATTACTAGTCCCCCCTTAATTGGCTGTTGGCCTTCACCAACGATCAGACATATGGACCGTGGATCGAACGACGGTCTGTGCTGGTCTGCCTTCGTTCACGTCAGAGGCTAGGTAAAGGGGGCCTTGATCCATGGACACAGACCACGAACCATGGTTTGGCCTACGGACTATGGGTCTGTCCGTGGGTCGAGACTTAGCCAATTTTTTGTGCTGGGTTTGGCGAGGGGTTGCAGTGATGAACAACGGACCACCAGCATGGGCCGTGGTCTGACCTATGTTCCGTGGGTTACACCTGCAACTTCTCAAAACCTATATTTTTAGTCTATTTTGGATACGGGATGTTACATTATCTTCCCCTTGGGACCATTCGTTCTCGAATGAAGACTAAAATAGCTTAGTAGGGAGGAGCTGCAAACCCTACTATTAACCACTGGAAACTGATTTATGCCTGAACTGAGTTCCAAAAACAGGCAAATACGCTGAAAATGCAAGGCTGACCGAAGGAACAAAATACTAAGACTGAATTAGCACATGAATAACTGGAAAACTAAAGAGGAAATATTACCTCAAGCTGGAATGGAATCGGAAGGAAATAGGTGGGGATACTTGGACTTCATGGCTGCTTCTGCTTCCCAAGCAGCTCCCTCTACGGACTGGCTCCTCCACAAAACCTTGTCTGAAGTGACTTCTTTGTTTATCAACCTTCTAACCTGACGATCGAGAATCTCAACTGGTACATCCTCATATGAAGACTATCTTTCACGACCACACTCTATAATGGCACTATGGATGCAAGATCACCCACACACTTCTTCAAAAGGGAAATGTGAAAAACCGGATGCACCATTGGTAATTCTGCTGGCAACTCTAACTCATAAGCCACTTTACCAATCCTCTTCAGAATCTTGTTAGGGCCTACATATCTAGGACTGAGCTTCCCTTTCTTGGCAAATCTCATCACCCTTTTCATAGGTTACACTTTCAAGAAAACCCACTCATCAACTTGGAACTCTAATTCCCTTCTTCTCACATCTGCATAAGACTTCTGGTGACTCTAGGCAGTCTTAAGTCCATCTCTAATGAGTTGCACTTTCTCCATAGCATCATGGACTGAATCTTCTCCTATCAAGGCTGATTCACCTATTTCAAACCAACCAACTGGAGATCTATATCCACGCCCATACAATGCCTCATAAGGGGACATCTGAATGTGGGAATGGTCACTATTATTGTAGCCGAACTCAATGAGAGAAAGGTGATCATCCCAACTCCCCTTAAAATCGATCACACAATCTCTCAACATGTCCTCTAAGGTCTAAATGGTACGCTCTGCCTAGCCATCTGTCTGGGATGAAATGATGTGCTAAGATTCACTTAAGTACCAAGACGTTTCTAAGATGACTTCTAGAAATAAGAGGTAAACTGAGAACCTTTATCTGCGATGATAGACAAAGGAACCCCATGCAACCTCACAATCTCATTAATGTAAATCTTGGTGTAATCCTCTGCCGAATCTGTAGTCATGACCGTCAAAAATTGAGAAGACTTAATAACTCTATCAACAATCACCCAAATGGAGTCATGATGTCTGCGAGTGTGAGGTAAACCTATGATGAAGTCAATGTTGATCACTTCCCACTTCCAAGTAGGAATGTTATTCTCTTGAGTCATACCTCCTAGTTTATGATGTTCTACCTTGACTCATTGGCAATTGGGTCACTTAGACACAAAGTTAGCTATATATCTTTTCATACCATTCCACCAATAGACTTCCCGCAGATCGCGGTACATATTAGTGGCACCTGGATGAATAGAATATCTGAAGTGATGGGCCTCTACAAGAATATGTTGCCTCAATTCACCCACATCAGTAACACACAATCTACCTTAATAGCGAAGGACACCATCTCCCTCTTTAGAGAAAACCTTCACTCTCTGATTGTGGATTGCACCCTGATGCTTATCGTGACCAACGACATTAACTCGAGTTTGAGTGTCTACGATTGTCGATAATATAGTAACCCAACCAAGGGTTGGGGTCGTGTCCCAAGGGAGCGGTTTTGAGAATTAATAGAAAAAGAAAATCTAGTTCTAACTACTCGTAGCTAAACAAATTAACAATTAAAAATAGTGTAAATCGAAGGGGGGACAAAAAAGTGTCAAATATCAATTTGGGGGTTTTGTCACAAGTAAGTAAAAACAATAAAAATAACAAGAAAATCAAGTATGGGGAAGAATTCTTGGGGTGTGACCGCAATAAAAGTTGAGATAAATGGTTGGGTACATGCTTTCGATAGGAAATTTGCAAGATAATAGTGACTATGCTAAGCTTTAGATGGAAATAAGTTCCCTCTCTGGCAACTTACCCCGTTTCAAATGCATTCCTCTCGAACACCCATTTGCCGCATGAAGACCAGCCTACGCTACCCCACTCACTCTCTCGAGCTGAGTGTAAGGATATGGGACTAGGGCTCACCCTCTCGGGCTGAACCTCATGTCGACCCACTCCTTAGGCCATCAGTCTAGTGGTCTTGGTTTCGCGACCTCCCTCTTGGGCAAGCCAAAAACACATGGGTGGCTTTGTATTTGTAACTCCAAACCCATTAAATTAAACCATAACCACTAGGTGAAATCACCATTAAAATACATCGAACCTATCAGCAAGAAAAACTCAACAATAATATCAACACATATTTGCTAAATCACACTCCAAAAATAGGGGGTTTTAGCCACACATCAAGAAATAACTAAATACACCTAAATGATAGTAAAATCAAATGGGTAAGAGAAATTAATCCTTAATTTAGGCAAAGGAATGAGAATAGAGAAGACCCACTTCCAACTTGGGGAAGATGAACTCCTTTCTTCAAGTTTCCAAAACCCTCTCCAAACTTGAGAGTAAAAAGTACTAAAAATATTGGCTAAAATTTGATAATAAAAAATATGATACTAAAATCTGATACTAACCTATCACTCTACAAGATCTGCTAAGGTCACTTTCTCGGAGACTGTGACAGGGCAATTTCTGTATACCCGTCTAGCTATAACTGGGTCACCGATTGGAGTAGAGACTGAGAAGGTTTCTAAGAGATTCTGGACTAACAATTAATTTGACCGCTATAAAAGGAGTGACAAATGATAAAGTAGCCCCTGGATCTAACAATGCATAAACGTCAAGATCAAAGACTCGTAACGTACCAGTGACTACATCAGGAGAATCTTCCTGATCTTGGCGAGCTTGAAGATCATACAACCTGTTCTGGTGTTGTCCGCCACCTGTACCAAATGAGTTACTCTGCTGAGTCAGGTGACCTATTGGTATTTCTGAAGTTGTAGACTGAGCACTACCATTATTACCTCATTGACCCTGTTTAAAAGGACAATCCCTCAACCTGTGACCAGACTGACCACACCCAAAGAATCTTTATTTTCCTGCAACACACTCGCCCGGATGGTTCTTACCACACTTAGGACAAGTTGGGTAGGTTTTGGTGCCTGAAATACTACCTTGAGACTTAGAGCCTGATGATCCACCTTTTTTTATTATTCTAGAACTTGGAGGATGGAACACTGGCTGATGAAGGTACTGGAGTCGAAGACTTCTACTGAAATGGAGAGTGATTTCAACCACCCAATTTCAATTGGGAATACTCATAGGTTCTTGCTCTTGCTTTCTTACTCTCCTTAGCCTGTTACCTAAGATTATCACCCTGAACCTGCTAAGCGTGAGTCATAAGCCTAGTAATGTTCATATCTCTCAGTAACATAGAATTTATGCACTTCGTTCTCACCAAATCTGACACTCCATACAAGAACTTATTAATCTGAGCTTTAGAATCAGTAACCATATGAGGAGCATACCAGGAGAGTTGGGTAAACTTGAGCCCTCACTCTTGGACCGTCATATTACCTTGTCTCAGGTTCATAAATTCCTGGGTTTTTGCCTTTCTTAACTCTCTTGGAAAGAACCTGTCCAGAAAGGTTTCGCTAAAGCAATCCCAAGTAATAGGAGCGGCATTTGTACCCCTATTTTCTTTCAACTGAGTGTACCAGATATGAGCCACATCCTTCAGCTGGTAAGATGCCAACTCAACATGATCATTCCCAGTGACCTGCATCACCTCAATGATCTTATTAATCTCATCTAAGAAATTCTGGGGATCCTCACCAGTCTGCGATCATAAGAACTCAGGAAGATTTATCCTAACAATGTAACGGACCCTCGTTGTTGCTGATCCACCATTTGCATTCACAGGAGCTTAAACCCGCTGATTGTTCTGGTTGGCCAAACTTTGAGCCAATATTTGGATGGCATTTCTGAATTCAGCATTTGAGACTTCTTGTTCTAGGACTAGAGGGGTTGCGTTTGCATTCCTGGAATTCGCATTCCTGGTGTTAGCTCTACGAGAAGGTATTATCTGAAATGTAGAACGTCGAGTTAGAATGGAACTAGATCATACCTTACGCATGATAAGAGTAACAAGAAAATTGTTTTTCCTAAAACACCTTGTAGCCTCCCTCTCATTAGATGTAGTGCACTTCACACCCATGAAAAGGACTCTACTTAGTGCAGCCTTTCAGACAACCTAGGACACTTAAACCTAGTGCTCTAATACCAAGTTTGTCATGCTCCGAGGCTACCCCCTAGATATGGACACGGGACCTAGGATCACAAGTGACCCTAAGCTAACCCTGCTGGCCTAATCATGACCATACTAAAGATAACTTAATAATAAAAACTGTGTGGAAGCTATAATCATAAAAAAAATATGAAAATATGGGGAAAATACCCATATACTATAAATAAGATGAATGAAAACTAATGAGTTTAATACAACGAAAATACTAACTCAGAACCAAGCTGAATCTAACTATGTCTGAAAATAGCCTCTAAACTGAATAGAAATGTTGGTACATGCCCCAACAAAGTCTAGCAAAATTGAAACTAAAGGACTAAAAATGTTGAAAAGAAACTCATGACTATTGTCCTCGGAGAATGAGGACTCACCACTGATTCTGCTAAACTCGAGATCGGGAACCGATATAAGCGTGATTTGGATGTTGAGAACCTGAACCTATATCACAAGAAGATGTATCCCACGTATGCGTCAGTACTTGAAATGTACTGAGCCTGCAGGAGAGAGTAAAGCGGAAATAACATATAACTGAACAAAGAAATAAAGTAACAAAATAATCTGAACATGATATAGATACTGAATATTGAGCTAACTTAATGCAGTAACCAATTTATTACATCTTGAGACTGAAATACTGAATATACTGATACATGGTCAATGAAATAGAATCTGACTGAACTGTGGGAGCTACTAATAACCGATAATAAAACCACATGAGCTAAATGTGGAGTCCGATGTATACGCCCCATCAAAAGGACCCAATATACCATGCCAGAGGTATAGAGGCATGCTGATGTGATCTCTGCAATGATGCCCACAGAGGGGACTTACAACCTACGTGGCTAGTAGTTCTGGGACTATTTGGGTATGTTGAACCCTAGCCCAACTCGGTATTATGCTACTCCCAATGGTTTAAGTGATTAACACATTATGACTGAATTTATATAAGTGACTGGATATCTTAGATTTAACATGCAAACTGAGTATGCAACAATTAAACTGATATTGATGCAGTAATAATTGAGGCATGTATAACTGAATAACTGAAATATCTTACCTAGCATGTGTAATTCAAGAACTAAAGAAATACATAGTTAGGGTTCTGGAATTCATGCAATAAATTGAATGTTAACATACTAATCTGATTTGGATCATTCTAACAGTTAAGAACCCAATAATTCTAACATTCAAGAAACCCTAGGTCTAGTCATAATAAAGGAATCAAGAAACTGACTGAAAAATAGGGACCTAATGGGTGAAAGGAACCCACTAGTGAAATCCCACATACCTGGTGATGAATTTCACGGAGATATCCTTTGATTTCTGGGCTGGAACTGAAGAAAACTTGATGCGTTCTTAGATTTAGGGCTGGTCGACTTTTACTCTTCTCTTGCTTCTAATTTTCTAAGTTTTGATAATGATTTGACTTAGGTATGTTCTAGTTATGTTTCTAGGTTTAAATTGACTAAACCCTCATAATTTAGGGTCTAAACGACATAGCTTAGGGGTCCAATGAAATAAGAAAAGACCAAAAGACCCCTGACTGAATTGATGTCGTAGTGACCGACGGACGGGACCTACGGGCAGTAGGTCAACCTACGGTTCATAGATTGGGGTCATAGGCCGAGTCTGCTCGATAAGGCTTCACTAAAATGAGCATCACATTTTACTCGGAGGTCGGATTTTAGCAAACTCATTGGCCTTAGGAAGAGGATTCAATTATCTATCATATCAGAGGTCATGGAACACATAATTCCTTTTGTGTTGGGAGTGATGACCATTTGAAGTTGACACAATTAGCAATCCCCCCATAATTGGCTACTGGCCTTCACCAACGATCAGACCTACGGACCATGGATCGAACGACGGTCCGTGCTGGTCAGCCATCGTTTGCGTCAGAGGCTGGGTTACGGGGGCCTCAATCCACGGACACAACCCACACCGAAAAAAGGTGTCCTACTTGCCTAAGGTAGAACTAAAGTGTATTAGCTTTTAGGTGGATCCACTAGCAAAATACCTATGTGGGTACATAGTTACGAGATAGGGAGATTATTACTAGAAACCCCAACCTTAATTAATGGGGGAGCATCCATCTCATGAGATTATTTTTATAAACCCGGCCTTACTTAATAGGAGAGCCTCTACCTCATATTCAATATCCACTCGGTGCTAAGCATTATTTCCCACAATTACATTTTTAGTCTTGAATTGAGTTCACTTGCATGAAAGAGTGCCTTAACCCTTCATTAAACACATTTCATAAAATAGCTCATAGATTTAATAGGTGAGAATGGACTTTCAACCTTAGAATCATCATATTGTGAGAAGAACTTTCACATCATGTTCATTATGTGTTTATGAGAATGAACTTTCAATCAACACAACAATTAGATCATAATCATGTTCATTAA
>JAJOOS010010853.1:0-16175 GCA_029582725.1 Solanum chiquidenum | reverse complement strand
AATGATTTGACTTAGGTAAGTTCTAGTTATGTTTCTAGGCTTAAACTGATTAAAATCTCATGATTTAGGGTTTAAACGACGTATCTTAGGGGTTAAACAAAATAGGAAAAGACCAAAAGACCCCTGACTTAATTGCTGTCGGAGTGATCGACGGATTGGACTGACGGGCCGTCAATCAATCGACGGTCCATCGATTGGGTCCGTCGATCGAGTCTGCCCGACAGGGCTTCACTAAAACAAGCATAATGTTTTACTCGGAGGTCGGATTTTAGCAAACTCTGTGGCGTTGGAAAGAGGATTCAATTATCTATCATATCATAGGTGATGGGACACATAATTCCTTTTGTGATAAAAGTTATGACCATCTGAAGTTGACCCATCAACAATTTTCAGCTAACTGGCTGCTGACTCTCATCTACGGTCAGACCTACGGACCGTAGATCGATTGACGGTTTGTGCTGGTCAACCGTCAATTGGGACTGAAGCTGGGCTTTAGGGGCATCGATCCACGGACACGAACTACGGTCCGTGACTTGACCTACGGACCGTAAGTCCGGCCGTGGGTCAACACTTAGCCAAATTTTTTGACTGAGTTCTGGGAAAGTTTTCTGTCACGAACCACGGACCTGCAAGACGGACCGTGAGTCCATCAACGGTTCGTGGATGGTGTCTGTGAGTGCCACCTGTAACACCAGAAATCTGAAATCTCTATTTTCGGATACGGGGTGTTACACTACTAATACACAGAGTTAATGCATGCATTATTTTTACTAATAGTCTGTTTGGAAAATCGCACGTAAATTGGAATTGGTGTAATTACTAGAGTTTTAATTAACAATCAAGTAATTACACAACCTAGTAATTATACTGACTTGTTTGTATGTCACAGTATAATTATACTTTAATTACAAATGTACTGTTTGGTTGCAGAATTGCAGTCATAAGGTTATGTCAAAGTTTAAGAATAAAATTTAATTATCTAAAATTAAAAATTTATATTAGACAAATAAAAGACTTTATAAATGATACTGAGGTAAATATTTAAGATATATATTATCTTTTAAAAATATATTAATCAACAAATATGTGTACATATCCCAGTGCGGATTTATTAAGACTCAAGGAGTGACACGGGACACTGCTTCGTTGGAAAATTTTACGAAATAATTATGTGCGCAACGTATATGGTTATGTGTGTCAATTTCGTTAGATAGGTCGCGAGTTTGTATCTGGATTGCATCATTTTGATACATTTTAATTTTTAGGTGCACCTTTACCCTTCATCATGAAAGTTGGGCTTATTTTTAATGTTTTTTTTCCTTTCACCAATAAAATTGATCAAGAAAAATTTATAAAATTAATTAAATAATAAGTTGTTTAGTGATTTTGTGTTCTATATCAAAAAACCATATTTTTAATAAAAATAAATTCGCCTTCTTTCTTACCAATAAAATTGATTAAGAACAATTTATGAAATCAATTGAATAGTAAGTTGTTTAATGATTTTTGTGTTCTTCATTAAAAATGGCAATTAATGAGGCTATTTTGAAAACATTTCAAAGAAAGAAAAAAAACTCACGGAGAAAAAGTTGTAATATTTTTGTTAAATTATTTTATTAGAAAAGGTGTAGTAGTTTATGTAAATTGTGTTTTATTTATTATTTTGTCATTTTATTACTATGGTATTATATAATTTAATTTATTATTTCTCATATTAAAAAGGTGCACCGCTTACAAAAAGTCATGCGTATGTCACTGTACATATCCTAATTAATACTATAAAAAAAATTGATTCATGTTTTTCAAATTGGTAGATATTAATTAAATTAATAATAAAAACAAAAAGTACGATATTTCTATGAACATCATAAAATATATGTTCACAAAAAGATTAATATTATAAATATAATGTCATAAATTATGAAAATATTTCACAAAAAGATAATCTATCAAGTCTAACTAAAAAATAAATGACTTGCAATGTGAAATATCAAACCAATACTACTAAACCAAATGAAATTGAAAATATAGCATAAGTTCTATAACCTTATTTAACAATGAATTTTCCTTCAATTTTTATATTAGAATACTAACAAAATTATGCTAATCAAAAAAATAAACATAGAATGCATAAATAAAATAGATAATACGAAATATCGCGTGAAATCACATGAAGTGAACGTTGAGAATAGGAAAGAAATGAAATTTAAATAATAAAAATTAAAAAAAATATTTTTAGAATAATATATATATTTATTTATTTATTTATTTTAAAAAGTAGAACTAAAAATCATTAAAAATTAATCATCTTGTAATTACACCATCTAATTACCTGCAATCCACAGGCCCTACCTGAGAATTAGAGAGTGTAATTACTCCATGTCAATTACACCCAATTACCTGCTGACCAAGTAATTACATGGCCAACCAAGCATGTCAGACAATATAATTACACTCAATTACATCGAATCCAATTATTAGGGTGACTTTCCAAACATACCCTAATACACTCTACCAAACGACTCCTCATATTTAGAGCCGTCAATATGGGCTAGGCCCATAGGGCTGGCCTGACCTAATCCATGATTTGATAGGGCTGGGCAATGATTTTTGGAGCCCATTTAAGAAAACGGCTTTTTAGCCCTGCCTGAATAAGCTTGCCGATTTGTGGGGCTTGAGGAATATGGATAGGTCGGCCCGTGGGCTAAATAAAAATAAAATAGAGTATTAAAAATAACAAGAGTCTAAACTCAAAATTTATTAAAATTTTGTAAAATTACAATTTAAATGTAAATTATGTTTATAAAATATGTACTACATAAAATAAAAATTTCCTAAAATTTCTAGGGAATCACTACATAGGCCGTAACCTATGGAATGATGTCATAGTTTTTGTGTTTTATTATGATCATTGGAAAATAATTAGGTTAATATTTATATTTATCTATTTATGCTTTTACTTGAAATCAAACTTAATAAATATTAGATCTCTAAATATTATAAAGATAATTTTATTTGTGGATTTGATTAACAAGTAGTAACACTAACACCATGTAATATGGTCTTGTCGATATTTATGATAATATTTTAAAATTATAATTTAATTTAAAAATTATAAAAAATATACTTTTTTAAAAAAAGGGCTGGCCCGGCAAAGCCCGTAGCCCACACCAAAAATGGGCTAGCCCGGCCTGACCCGTAAAATTTCAAAACTTGTATGGGTTAGCCCAGATGGGGTGGGCCAGCCCATATTCACAGCTCTACTCGAAATTGATGGAGTTGTATTTGCATTCAAATTTCCATTCAAATTTGTCTACATGGTAATTCATAAAATTCGTATTGAAGACCTCTGATTTCTCTCTAATTTCTTTAAGCAGGTAACTACGACGTCAAGAGTTGAATTTCTTTTCAGAAGTGCTATGATACCATGTTGAATTAATACAGATTCATTGATCAAGAAAGAAAACTTGGAGAAGAGAAGACAGGGAAGAGGAGAGAAGAGGTACTTGTGAGGTAGAGAAAAATGTAGATGAGTATTATTAGTATTGTGCGTGCTTAACTAACAATCTACTAGTAACTTTTCTAACTAACTTATTAATTGTTCACTACTAATACACTCTTAATAGTGTATATTACATATGTATATCAATGTATACACTCACTATATATATATATATATATATATATGTTAACTTGTCATATATTTGGCTATTTGTGGGTCTTAGAGGCTGTCAAAATTTAATTAATCTTTGCATGCGCATCCAACTTGTGTCCAAATCCTGTTTTAGGACACAACTTGTCCAACCTGTCCTAAATCCCTATGTGTTGTGATTAGTTTTTCCCTCATTGGACAAAATGATGGGGCCTTGTAAGAAACAAAATATAAAAATAAATGTAGCTGCACTTGAAAGTAAGTAGCAATACATCAAATTAAGAGGGAAAATGAAAGGTGAAAACTACAAGGACCACACAATTTTATCAGATTTGATTGAAGGGGTGGTAGATTTCTAGTCATATCAACATTTTAAACCCTCTTTATGGTTGACGTTACAAGAAGAAGAGTAAGTGTGACCCTACTCCATCATTTAGGGGCAGAGTAAATAATTGGAACGATGAATAGTATTTCTCTAAATTCGGAGAACTGTTATTTTTTATTTTTTATTATTTTATTATTATTGTTGTTGTTGTTGTTGTTGTTGTTGTTTATATTATATAATATTTTAAATTTAACATATTATAAATTATATAAGATTATTAATTAAGTCTTTAATATTCATAATATTTTCTAATTAGATTTTATATTAATTTATGATTTTTGTAAATGAATTTCCGTAAACTATATTTTTATTTAAGATAAAAGTTAGTTTTACTATAATTTATAACTGTATGAAAAATATCAATCACAAAAATGAAAAGTATGCGTGTAAAATGAGTAATTAAATAAAAAACATCTAAATTTATTATTGATAAGTATACTACTTTCATTCTGAATTCACATTTTTTCTAGCTTAAAAAAATGTTATTTTGATTTTTCACTTTTATTTTAATTACTCATTAATATGTATAATATATACTACTTGCTTGCAGTTTATGTAATTTAAAAAGAGGTAAAATACAACTTTATATTTCATGAAGATTTTGAAAAGATTTTGAATTATATAGGGTGATTACGTAAAAAAATTATTTATTTTATGAAATAAGAAAATATAAATAAAATAATAATAATATAATATTAACGAACGAAAAAAAGATTATTTTATTTGATGAAAAATAAAGTTGTCCATTGCAGTTGATTTTCTCTAAATATGAAAATTCACTCTATTTTATGATAAAAATAGAGAACTGAATTGGAGATAAACTTTATTAACATAAAGGAGGGAACGCTACAAATCAAAATAATTGATCACAAAATACATGAACAAGGGGAAAAAAATATGTTTCATGGATAGTGTCATTCCCCACTATAAAGAACAACTCCTTTCTTATATCTATCGTCAAAAAAGGGGTTAACTTATGAGGACAAGCTTGACTAGACTTTATTTTTATTTTTTCATTTAATTCCTCTCATCATCATTTTAGTTGGATTACTTTATTTGAATAATTAACTGTTGAATAATGACATTGTAGAGTATATTTTATACTCTTTCCATTCTATTTTATATGGCATTCATTGATTTGATATAATGTTTAAGAAAAAAAATACTTATAAAATTTATGGTCTAAACAATCTTTAAATATTTGTGTGGTTGAAAATTATTTCATTAATGATAAAAAAAGAATTTAAAAATTAAATTATTTCTAATTATAATAAGATAACATTCTTTTTTAGACGAATTAAAAAAAAAAATATGCACATAAAAATGGACAGAGGGGGTAGTACTTTTTTAAAGGGAAAATTATGTAGAATAACAATCATTTAGCCTATATTAGGTACTATAGCTATAGTTTAATAAAATTGTAATTCGCGTTATAGTTTTTCAATTCTTGCTATTCACTTGATTTGTATAATTCGCTCAATTTATATAAATCCAGAATTTGAGTAATTAAGTTCCTGATTGTATAAATCCATAATTTTGTATATGCTTACCCTAACTATTTATATACGATTATGAAAAAAATCGTAATTAGTTATCCTGTTTGTATATTGGCAAGCAAAATATACAAACGATGTTCTGAAAAATTCCTAAACATATAAATACATAATTTACCCTATTAGTATATTCGCAAGTAAAATATACAAACGAGTAGAAATATATACAAATGTAGCCTTCAGAGCAAACAAAAATATAGCTATAGAGCGCAATTATTGAAACTATAGCTATAAACTTTATTATGTCTATTAGTTATGAAATTTTCTCTTTTTTAAACTAGTAGCAAATATGATGGCTGATTGAGTGGATGACTTTATATGGCATAACAAGAGTCTAAAATTATATAGGGCAAACCTAAAAATTGTAGTGTAAATGCTGCCTTGAAATTTAAATGTACTCTTCCCATCTAAGTGTCTGTTGGTGAGGGATTGAAATGACATGGTGATAAGTGATAAGGCCAAATATGATTTTTCATTTGACCAAATAAAGGTTACACACATCACCATCAGTACTTGAAAGTTAGCTAGCTAGTGGCATACACACTGTGATTCAACCTTCTTTAAATCAAAACACTAAGATATGCCAAGATCCATAATTAGGAGATGATGGATGATTCCTCTTGCTCTGAATACTTGCCTGAGACTCATGAAACTCTTTCATCATGGTGTCATAATTTACAAGAAGTTAATTGCCAACTTCCATTGATTCCTACTAATTCTTGTTATTTCCCTACATGGTCTCAAGAGTTTTCTGCTTCTAGGAGCCATAGTGAAGCTGAGAAAAGGCGCAGGGACAGAATCAATGCTCAGCTTTCTACTCTTAGAAAACTCATTCCCACTTCTGAAAAGGTAAATTTTTAAGATTATAACAGAAACAGTTTTTAGTGGTAATAAATATATTCATTAATAAAGAGTTTTGAATTCTTTGCTGATATTAGTTAATTGTCGTTCAATCTAATATTGCTATAGCTTTCAGGTACATTTATAGAAAGTGTTATTTGCCACTAATATTAATTACCGATAAAGATAATTTGTGATGTAGTGATAAACGGTTGAATTGAGGAAATTTTAGTGCAATGGTAAGGGGATTCATTGTTTCTTTAGGTCACAAGTTCAAATCTTGATTTCATCAGTTTTTCCATGATTGATAACGAAATAATTTGAGTTGCAGATGGATAAGGCAGATCTACTAAGAAGTGTTGTTGAGCATGTTAAAGATCTGAAAGAAAGAGCAAAAGAAATGAGCACTGTATTGAACACTCCAAGTGACATTGATGAAGTAATAATTGAGGAAGAAGATGAAAGTTCCAATAACAACAACATACTTGTTGTGAAGGTTTCTTTTTCCTGTGATGATCGACCTGATTTGTTCTCAGAACTAAACAGGGGTTTCAAGAACCTCAAACTAACAACTATCGAGGCTAATATAACTAGTTTGGGTGGCAGAATTAAATGCATTTTCTCCCTTCAATCCATTAATGTTGTTTGCACTACTCATTCTCTCAAACACTCTCTTAGAGTGCTGCTTGCTAGGATTGCTACTTCCCCTTCTACTTCCAATTTTCGAATCAAAAGCAAGAGGCAGAGGTTCTTCTTGCTTGCTACCTAATTATCTATTAGGGGTGATTAATACAAATCCAAAATCCTATTTCACAACACCTTTCTTGTAAAGGGGATGAGATCTTTATACTAAATTTCTGTTCAATTTTGCTTAATAGGCATTATATTATTATTATTATTACTAATTGAAGAGATCTATTTAATTGTTTAAAATTTCTATAATTAAAATTACATAAATTATACAATATTAATTGTGTCAAAATCACAATTTTATTGTAAATATCAAACTTTAAAATTTTCATTTTTAAAAGACATGTTAGAGTTTCTAAAATATTTTTAAAAATGTTTTTTTTTTTTAAAAAAAAAAAAGTTACAGTTTAAAAAGATTAGAATTTAAAACTTACCATGACAGTTTAAATGAACACGTATTATCAATTTCCCAATTATTTAGGCATTATCTTTAATAATTTCACATAATACTCAATTATTAAACCTAAAATCTAAAATATAAATAACAGTTAGAACTTCTAATATAAAATACAAAAAGAAATCACAAACAAAACAACATTCTCATGTAATCAAATCAAATTTTCCCCCCTCTTCAACAAAGCAACAATACAGTATTTTAGTATTTAACAAAGGTGAACAATTCAACCGACCATCCAACATGCATTCAAACACAATAAGAAATCCACAAAGAGTGAGTTTAATCATATGTAAGATTATTATTTTTCAATTCATTAAGTTTCAATGTATAAAAAATCTTTTTTTATTATGCAATAATTATTTATTTCTTTTGTACGAATAATCAAAATAATAATATCTTAATTACTCAATTTTGACTTCAAAATGCACAAATCAAATCATCAAACATTTCGGCATATTGTATTGGTGTGTTTTTTGTAAAAACCAATAAGAAATGGCATTAGGGACAACATATTTCCATGTCTCTTTCATTAGTTTGAAACAAAATGTACACCTAGCAGGAAAATAGAGTTTGAAAATCATCAAATCTAATTCTTGATATGATTTCTTGAATTGATGTAATTTAAAATCTGTCACTTAAAATTTAAAAAAAAATCTTATCTCTTTTTTGTTATATCTACTTCAAAAAATAAAAATATGTCTTGCTTTGTATAGTGATTTTTCCTAAATAATCTATTTACATCTCAATTCATTATTATTTATTTATTTTGTTTTGTAAGAAGTTTTTCTAACTATTTCTCCTTTGTTTTGTAATAATGTTGATTTATAAAATTATGTACTCTATATATTTTGATTTTGTAATTGTTTTAAATTTCTGTTCATATATTTCTTATAACTAAATACTAAATTGATATGTTATATTGTTCTCATTAGGTATCCCGTTTGATATTTTAAAATTCATTATATTTGTTTATTGGAAAAATAAATAAATGCATGTGTGATCCATAAGATTGATATATATTGAAACGAAGGACTTAAGGCAGAGAAAAATCATCACGATTTTTTTGTCTCTTTAATTTTTTCTAATTTAATTTAAGTTAATCATGTTATTCTATAGATAAAGCAGGATGAGATAAAAGACTTATTTATAATTATGCATTGATTCAAATCTCAGTCTATTAAGATTAAAAAGATCTTAAAAAAAGAATATTATTATTTCAAGAATGTATATAATATCTTATATATAAATGGGATTAATAGGATAAATAATAACTTATCTATAAAGGATAAGGATAAAATTTTCTTTTCTTAAAAAAAGAAGAGTATAAAGTCAGAAAAAGGAAAATTTATTTGTAACTTTTAAAATTTAAATTTAAATTATTTAAATCTAAAAATCTATGTAAAAGATAAGGATATTTTTTTTATTTTAAGCGAAAAAAAGAAAAAAGAAGAAGATAAAATCAGAAAAGGAATAAAAAGATATTGACAAACCAATTATTAATATGTAGATAAAATAACTAATTATATTAATGGATATTTGTTCATACTTATTAAATTAATGGATATTTGTTCATGCTTATTAAATTATTTGTTTATGCTTATTAGTTTTAAAAGATTTACCCTTTGTAAATTTTACATAAATGAATACGTTAATGAAAAGAAAAAAGACAGTTTTATAACTTTTCAATACCTTTCCACTATTACACAATCCTATAATCAATAAAAAATCTATGTTAATAATATTTTATTTTATCCATAGTGATCTTAAATTAAATAAAAAAAAATGAATTATGAAAAAAACATTGAAAAAACAATATTTTTAAAAATAATAAATTAAAAAAGTAGGAAAGAAAAAATAAAATAAAAATGACTGTAGATCAGCCATTTTCAGTAAATAAAAAATAAATAATTCTAACTCTTATTAATTAAAAAAAAGCAAAAAATCCACACGTTCTGCATATCCTTAATTAAATCAAAACAAAAAACTTCTTCAAATTTGTTTTACATAAAGCCAAACAATTAGGAACTATAAAATACAATATTATACTATAAATTTGTATTTATACAAAAAATAATAAACAAGTGTAATGACGGTTAATATTTGTTTATACTTATTAAATAAATATTTGTTTATGCTTATTAGTTTTCAAAGAAGTCCCTATAGAAATTTTATCTAAATAATATGTTAATCAAATATTTACATAAAGATAATTACTTCAAAATCTAATTGTTGTATATGTAGATAAAGCCAAATAATTAGGGAACAATTATTTTGAAAAGTGATACAATTTATTCTTTTTCTATTTCTATCTATGCATAAAAAATTGACGATATAACTTTTTCCCTTCTTTGATATGACTTTGTAGTTGTTGAGATAAAATCATTATAATCAACTTCATATTTAAAATTACCACTATATCAGTGAGATTTGTATGTATGTATTATATAGATATAATAACTTTTTAAGCATTAAAATTTGTTATCAATAATTATTGTAAATCATTATAATTATTTTTTTGCGGGATGATTGGTGTTTAATGTGCCAGATTTGAATTTTTATTTTATTTTTTATTTTAATATACTGTTAAAGTTATTATTTACACATATTTAGTGTGTAGCATTTATTTGATAATATTATTTAATAATAAGTTAAATTTTGAAATTGTCAGTAAATTAATACATTTATTAACTAATCGAGCAACACGCGGACACGTATACTAGTTTAATTAAGAGTTTAAGTTTTGTGCACCGTCAGTGTACAAAATTTTCTACACCATCAGTTACTTTTAATGAGATTTAACCATAGTAACTTACTTTAATAAAATAACATTTACTAAAAAAAAATAAAAAATCAACAACGTAGTTGAATCAGACTTGGATTCTAACCAAAATTATTTCCATAACTAAATTATTTTCTTCCAAAGTACGTCACTTTCTTCTCAGGGGACTTCAACTCCTATATTTTGCTCATCTACGTTTAACTTTTCCATTAATCTTGCAAAATACAATAATAAATGTTAGATAGCTTACAATTAATTATAAATCTGATCATATAAATAGTCAACACATTTACTATAAAATATATTTAATATTAGTGAAAGTTTAATAAATAAACTCTTTTCCAATAATCTAAAGAGCAGAGCTTAAGTATTGGGGACAATATGAAGACACTTTAATATACAATATTCACCTTTCAGGAGACCATGTTCACTTGTTTTTAGTGCATTGAAATTCTTTTGCTCGTGAAGATGTGTTTAAAAGGGCCTTTTTTATGTTTCTAAATGAGAAAAATATGAAATTTGTTCTAATTGCATGACGACATATCACTAAGTAGAAGAAGCGTGTCAAGTTTCAAAATTGTTTGACACTTTAAAAATTATTTCTTACCGGTTGACAATGTTTGATGTTGTGAAAAAGTTTGATGCTGTGAAGAATTACTTGAGCTATAGAAAAAAGTGAAAAACCTACGATAAATATAGTAATTGTAATTAACTTTGGAAAAAAACAATTTAATTATGGAAATAATTTTGGTTAGAATCCAAGTATGATTCAATTATCTGTTGATTTTCTCTTTATTTTTAGTAAATTGTTGATTTTCTTTTTTCATGAATTATGGTTATTTTATTAAAGTAAGTTACTATGGTTAAATCTCATTAAAAGTAACTGATAATGGTGTAGATTTTTTTTTACATCGACGGTACACAAAATTTAAACTCTTTAATTAATAGTACAGACAGTTTAGACAACTAAAGAATTGAATCCCCATAAATTCAACCCAATAATTGATATGCACAATAATTATAAACAACATCAGCATAACAAGTCATACATGATTCATCAACAACTTTCAAGTAACTCATACCACTCAAGGATCCCAAGTACATATGATTTTCTATGGTTTCCCATTGTGCATACACAAGTGATACCACATGCATACATATATCTATTGGGCAACACAACCGTACTAATTTATTAATGGCCCAACACTGAACCCCATTATGAGTCCACATGAGTTTTCCTTGATTACCAGAAGTCCTAGAAATGATTATAACCTAGCAATTTCATAACTCTTAATCTTACAATTGCCACCAAACCACCTTGACAAGAAAAGCTCAGGTTAACAATCGAAACTAGAAAACTACCCCTAGTCATTATCTTTTTCCTTTCTTAACAACAAAAAACAACTTTTAACTATTCAGACTCCATACCCAAAGTCCTAGGCATGAAACCTCATGTCAATCTACAAAATACCATGCTATAGAAAACAAGTCTAACTACTTAGTTAAGAAAACATAGCCGACCTTGGCGCTAAGCAATAACTAATGAACGTATTTTCTCCTTTCAAAAGTGGGAGGAGAATAAAAGAAGATGCATTGATTAGGTTGCAGAAATTCAACATCCTGCTATAGCAAGACTCAAACCGCTATAGCAGCGCTGCCATAACGGGAAGCCTTCCGCTATGATGGGCTAACGTCAGCATGGCCTAAAATTGTCACGATCCAGACCGTCATGAGTGGCACCCACACTAACCCTTCGGTGGGAGAATCATTACTACAACCTCAACTACACAACTTAACTAAACTAGAACATTTAAAGATAGGGAAGCAGGTTTAAATGTCTAGAGAAAATTGGAGTTCCCATAAACTCCGAAAGTTAATAAAACCGTTACCAAAACATTTGCGTAAAACAACGCCTAGAACCTGAAACTTAATGTACCAAAACATCAAAAGTGCAACAAGTCTAAGAAAAATGGTACAACCCCAACCAAATATAGGAAGTATCTAAATAATAGTCTTAGTCCGAAGAGAATGAACTAAACGAATTGAAGGACTCCATGGCAGCTTGAAAGAATTGGCTCACCCTTGAAATCCGGTCTCGATCACTGATCTTCTAGCTGAGGTCTATCAGTAGCCGCCTGAAGATGCCCTGTACTCAACAAAGAATGAGCAAGTGCAGTATCAGTACACAACCACAATATACTGGTAGGATCACGCGACTATTCCAGTAAGTGAAACATCTATAGGCAGTCACAACATACTAAACATGACATGCACATAATACATACCCAATTATCATTTCAAGAGCAATGTACAAATCCACATTCTCAATAACAAGTAAATATGACAATTCAATGGTCCTCTCATGAAACCCATATCCAAAATGTTAGTGTATCAGAACGTGGCACCTGATTCCAATTAGTGTGTCGGAACGTGACACTCGATCCAATATATGTGTCGGAATGTGACACCCGATTCAATCAACACAACCACAATCACATTCACACTCATAATGTACATACTCATAATCATACAATCAAGTGTTGAATCATGGCATACATTTGTTCATTCATACTCATTTCATTAGGTTTGATCAACAATGCTACATTCACATACATACATGCATTACAATGAAGCAATTACCAACATACATTGCAAGTACATGAAATCAAATCATCACCTACCTCGAAACCAAGCTTGAATCTCCCTAAGGCACTTAAATCTTCCCTTTCCGAATTTTTTTCGCTTGTTCGTGGTCTAAAAACAACAATTTAATGCAAGGATCAATTAATTAAAAGGTCTAATTACCCGGATTATGACAAACCCAATAACCCAAAACCAACCCATGATCCTAAGGTGTATCTAGGGCTTTTTCCCACCATCAAATTCAATCCAAAACCTTCCCCCAATAATAATTACCTAAGAATCTAAGTTCTACGGATCGAAAAATGGATTAGGGGAATAAAATCCTTACCTTTAGCACCAAAAGTCATGGAAAACTGTCAAGAAATCACCATGGATCGTCTCCTAGCTCTTAAGAACGAAGGTTTGCAGAAAAAAATGTTTTAGGGATTTTTCCCGATTTAAGTCACAACTGTGGTGCTACAGCGGGACCCATCCCGCTACAGTGGCCCCGCTCTGGCAGGATTAATCCTGCTCTGGCGGCCTGCACGAAGACAAAACCTCAGAATTTGAGTTTCAAGCTCTCATTTCACAACACACTTTCAAACCAGGACGTTTTAAAATTACCCTTTCACGCCAAGATCAGTTTCGGGAGTTCTACTCACCCGAATTCGATTTCGTAAATCTGTACAAGCTCCTTAACGTTTTGGCTATCCACTCATATGATCAAATTCATAATTAGATCCCCCCATTCATTACCAGATTTCCCTAGACCTCACCTGACTCCGATTTCGTCCAAATCTGGACTAGGCTACAATTTTCCAAGTCACTACTCAAAAGTTTTCTGACACAAATTCTTTCCCCATTGGCTTTTCCATAACGACGGAAACACGTCGTTACAAAAATTCAATTTGAGACAAAAACGTTAGGTGCTCAAATTTGAAAATTTTTGCACCGCACTTTCGGACCTTTATGATTGCGCGAGACACCCTTTTATTAACGACGGATCAAGTCATTACATTGAGTCATTTTTATTCACATATATTACTTGCCTTTATTTTTTCAAATAACTATTTGACATGACGTGCTTCAAATATATTCCGCGACACATTTAGAATTTTATATGTGAAAGTGTGTAAAGTTCAAACTCATAATACAAAATTAAGAGACCTAATATGTTGGAGACAAAAATACGAATATCAAGATATCTTTAATAAAATTCATTGCAAATTACATGTAGTACGTACCATTATTGAAATAAAATAGCAACATAAATAAAATTAAAGCACACATAATAATATGAATTTAAAGTTTCATTTTATTGCATAGGGTTTCGATAAAAGATATTATCTGAAGATGATATTTTAGAAGCACAAATATTAGCTATCTGCATCCTTAGATGGGGATTGTATGGAAGACGAAGCTCCATTTTCTAGCTGCTTTAATTGGACATTTAAGAAACCCTCGGCGGTATATAAAATATAGGCAAACTTGGTTATGTGCTCTGCATTGCATTGGTCCATGGACTCCCACCAACCTCTATTTCTAGACTCGTTCATTTGATCTATAAAATACATTGATCTATATATATTTGTATGAATGTGATATGAGTTGTATACAATGTTATTGTAGCTGTATTAAATTTTACAAAAACTAAAACTTTATACAAAATTGATGCAATTTTATGCATATTTCATAATTTTATACATGACATAGTGAGACACATTTGAAGCGTAATTTTTTCCTCATAAACTTATCATAAAATTTATACAGTTATATACATATTTCAAATAGCTTTTATACACGAAATTGTGAGCACAATTCTAAATTTTTGAGCGACATTTAAAGTGTAATTGAGTATATTTTTTTTTTAAAACGCTTCCTAAGTTTGACAAACATTGGTAAATTACTCTTATTTTGTATATATATGCTTTTTTTCCCCGTAAAATAATTTCGCAGAAGCTCTTTTTGAAAAATGTTTTTTTTGGTCTTCCAAATCAAAGTCCAATTCAGACGTAAATATGACTGAATCTTTCCAAATACATAAAGTTATAGCCCTTTAAAATGAGTATTTTGTCAGTAAAAAATCTAATTAACAACCTTTTAAATGAATATTGTCGAGGACCCGTCAATTTATGTTTTTCTTGAATGCATTTTCATCCTACTGTTGCTTCACTTTGAGTAAATCTAACTTGGCAAATTGAGTTGTGACCCGTAGTTCAATCCATCCTAACTCAACCCATTTTGACACGCGTAAGTTGAAAGATAACTTAAGCAATACAAAGAAAAGCAAATGACTCAAGTTATAAACTAAATGGATGATTTTACATAACTCTTGTGCTACACCTTGATGCTCCATGGTGGCGTGTAATTTGTGATGTAAAGGTAGAGGCTCATACATTTGATCGACGCTAGGGAGATAATTTGTAGCTTACAGAAAATAGAAGCTTCAAGCAGCCATAAGAGGGTAATTGAGAGGCTTCGAGGCAAACAGCCTTGTATCTTGATCTTGGTACTTTATGAAGCAAAGACGGAACAATTCCAGAACTTAAAGAACATACTATTGTAGTTCCAGGAAGCCTCTGGGTTGACGAATATTTGAAGAAGAGTGAAATCATCCTAGTAGGTGGAGTGGATGAAACAACAGAATATTCTTTAAAGTTTCTGTATAAAAATCAATCACTAGATCAAAACAGTACCACTATATCCTGTATAAAAATAAAAGGGATTTCACTATCAGAGACTTTGAAGGTATTCTACGTGGCTCTACAAGGAAAATAGCTATAGATGTTTGGGATAGAAGACCAAGCATTCATCGAAGAAAATACAGAATGTATATAGAGGGATGGAGGACTTCACAGATTGGACAAAATGAAATGGAGCTAATAGACCCCCCTTTATTTGGAGGGTTGTACACATGGAGAAGGAGTGAAAACCATTCGACTGCTTCTAGATTGGATAGATTTCTTTACTCTCATCATTGGGACGACTCTTTCTCACAAATTAGGCAAAGTCTTCTACCAAGACTAGAGTCTGATCACAATCCAGTGATGCTAACTTGCGGGGAGCTAAACTTGAAGAAATCTTATTTCAAGTTTGAACAATGGTGGATGCAAGTAGAAGGTTTCAGGGAGAAGGTAAAGGATTGGTGGTGCTCCTTCTCAGTAAATGGGACCCCCTCTTTTATCTTAGCTTCCAAA